>JAUZND010037947.1:0-21601 GCA_034780555.1 Coelogynopora nodosa
TGACAGGAATGAGAATATTATTAGTTTTTCAATTTTGGTTATTAACATAATTATATAACTAGTCAGAACTATCTATTCATTTCATTTGTTAATCTAAAGATCTCATAATTTTTAGGATTTTTTATTTCGTGTTTCTGTACATATATGTAAAACCCGATTTGAAAATATACTAATATTACTAACATGCGTATCTATCTAAATTGTTCTCTGCTACACTATTGTAGGGTTTATAAAAAATATAGCGACTATTTATTTATGCCAGGGAAAATACGGAAATAAACATACAAACTACGGAAATAATTTTTTTGGTCTGAGCAGGTCTTTATCATCCGGCCTTATTATAGCTATGCTATCACCAATCATAATGATGTAACCAATGATGTAACCAATCAAGATGATGTAACATACAGCATAGATGGGAATCTTCCGGAATTCTGAGATTTTTAGATGAAAAAATAGAATTGAATCCTTTTATGAAAAATGCAATAAAATGTGTGGGTGAAAGGGGGTTGGGGGACTGTACTATAATACATCATCATCGCCAACTAGCGCCCCTCCACCAATACCAACTACGTCATCATCATCGTCAACTAGTGCGGGAACCCTGTATTATAGTATTATGTTAATTTCTTAATATTGAAAGCGATGTGGGGAGTCGCAAAATCAACAATATTCTTGCTGTTAGCTTATCGCTGCAGTTTTCTTAGTTCCAAGTCTCCGTAGTCTTTAGTTATATTCGTTTTAGTTCTCACATTTCATGCTCAATATGCCTACTAAGATTTGCAACCTAACAAATCCAAATGCGACTTGAAAAATTACGTAGAAAACTATTAAATTCTGAGATATAGAACCTTACGAAATTAAATATTATTGAAACAGTGTAGATTAGATTGAGGTCAACTTGTTTCATAAAGACTGTTGATATTACACTCATTGATGACAGATAAAATCTGAGTTAAAACTTACTTATAATGTTTATCATTTATATTATCTATCATAATATAATCTTATTGGATAGATCAGTTCGTTACACGTATTGCTAAATAAATTTGGAATTTTGCAGGTCTACTGTATGCGTCATAAATATTTACATTATAAATATAGTGTCTTATTTACTATTCAAAATCTAAGTACTCCGCGCAGGTACCTAATTTGACAATTAATACAGGATATAACAGATTATACTGGCAGTTAATAATGTATGCAGGTTAAAATTAACTCTTACTTTATTGATCTGATTCTTATAATTGTTAGTATTGATTAAATTATCAGCTTTTCATTGTCAGTAAAAGATAGTTATATAGCTGTTGTATAAAATATTGCTTTTGGTACTGGTATGTCGTTTTTATTTACAACTGTTATCTTAGGCTTGTTTCGTTTCATTTTTAAATGTATTTTAATTTTATTCATTGATTTTGTATAGAAAGCATAAAATAAGACTGAATGTATATATAATATGACCTGATTGAATTAACGCGCATTGGTACTGTTAACTAAAAACGGATACATTAACTTTAAACTATATTGTATTATTTAAAAAATAAATATGATCATTTAAAATGAAATTTTTCTGATAATATAATGTGTGTTGTATTATGTATTTACAAAAGCTAATCAATCAAATTGAACAAAATCAGCAGAATTCGCACCCATAAGCTAATTTGCAAAAAATGGGCGCAAATACGCGATACATTTACAATGGGCGCGATTTCTAAAATATATATATATATTTATTTTAACTCAATCAAATTCCAGCCTTATGATACAAACAATCTTTTCAACATTATTATTTTATGTATAAAATATTATTACTTTTTATTTGCAGAGTTCGACTGTTGCGTAATGTATTATTTATATTATTATGATGATTATATATCTCAATGAAATCCTATTTACACAATAGTGCATATTTATTTATTTATACATATATACTAATTGGGACATTAATTGCATATATAATAATACAATGTTTTGTGTAAATATATATAATTATTAACTAATCATTTTTTGGATGGACGCTAATGTTTTATGATGAGGCGCAAACTTCAAACTTTGAAAGTGTGAAAACAAATTTCTAGGTATGCTCAAATTGTCAATACGAAAGAGCATTGACGTTGTCCATCTTTTTCAATACATCTTCCCACTTTTTTCCTTGACTTTTCTTTAAGAGATGCACCTGTTTCGTAATAGTGATAATGCATTTTCTTGTTGGTAATGTATAACAGTATAATTCGTTTTACATATAGAACTATATATTTATTGATGATTGTATAATGTTTGTTTCCCGTTATTATTTACTTAACCATTTTTGCTTTAGTTTACTCATATTTAATTTCATAGTATGAAGTAAGGGACAAGTTGTATAAAGTAAATTATTGCCAATATATTGGAAAGTTTGTAAGAGTTTTAATTATACGTTATCAATTTAAAAATATTTGATTTTCATTTTAAATGTTCATGACATTTTCAATATTTAATGTTTTTGTTTTTCATTACTATTATTTTTATAAGTACTCGGATAAATATGTTATTACTTATTTTCATCACCTTTAATATTTTTGCTTTTCCTTCGTTTCAGATTATACAAATTATATGTCTGGCTATCCTCCATACAGGTACGGTGAAGCTGATCATATACTATGTAGTTTTAAAAAATGTTCGATTGTGTAAACATTTGTTATGATTACATGTATCATTTAAAAAAAGTAAAAGCTAAATTCAAAGTTTAATATTTAATGCTATTTTTAACTTCATTTTATTTTTTATAACAATTTATTTCAATAACATAATTTTTTGTTCAAACTTATATTTTAATTTTTTGTGAGTTATAGATATACACATTACTACAGATATAAACATTCTCACTCACTAATTACTAATTCAAGACAAAAATGCGAACATTCAGTTAATCTAGCTGCATGACTGAAATTTCCTTTTTAATGTATTCAAAGTTTAGACTTCTTCGTTGATGTACCTTCTAGTAATCAAAGGCTTTTTGTATTTTGTTAGTGGAATGCAATATAGAAAGGTTAGCAGGATTATGTTTCTAGATAATAGAGTATTCTTTTGTTTATTTGAAGGTTTGTATCTTTTGTCTCTGTAATTATATTTCTTCATCTTGTCTACCTATTAAATTATATTTTCAAATATAGGCTACGAGAAGTTATAAATTTATAACTTACTAAAATAATATTGCATTAATTTGTAATCTCAATAAGTCTATTCTTCGTGATATAATCATTATAAGAATTTAAAAACAATTACAGCAATTTTATTACACCACATTTTAAATTGTTTATAAAGTTGGTTGTTCTTTCATACACATCCATGTATATAGTTTTTTAAACTATAAAATGACAGGTCTAACTGTTGTAATACATGTAACATATTAGGGGTGTTTAACTAAGTCACGGAGGCAGATAATAGGTTTTATTTGTTCATAAAACAATCAATTCTACAGCTGCACTGACGTTTGTGAATCGATGTATGAACAAAATCGGTGCATCAGTGCATTGATCGATATAATTGGCTTCTAACTAATCATTTGGAATAATTGATATAATTTTTTTTCAAAATATGTATATATTAAAAAACCCTTCCTGCTTTTATAAATGTAGTTCAATGTACAAATAAACTAAAGTTTCCATCGCTATTTCCTTTGATTTTTGGGTGTTTTATTTATTTTATGTATTTGTGATTTTACCGAATTTTTTTTTCTTGTACTAAGGTTTTTTCATTATGGAAAATTTTGTATAAAAATTAATGCAATATAAATCATTTAAAAAGTGATTTAATATATTGTAATATAAGTGATTTTTTAAATAACTAACGCCAACTTTCTAATTTCCAACAAAAAACACGAATATTTTGCAGCTTCGTTACTGTAATGTATCCATATGTTTCTTGTATGCAACTAGTTTGTTTTCATGCATTAATAATTTTAATTGATGCCGCACGAGCAAATTGTAGTATTTGAATCTATGCCTGTCTAAACTAGGTTTGAGAAAATGTATTCATAAATATTTTAATCTCCAACGGCACTATAGTGGTAATAAAAAAGTATATAATAAAATTCTCTGATATGATATGTATTTTTGATTATATTGTATTGATCATAGATATATATATATATATGGTATTGATTATTAAAATAAGCCAAAGCAGTACAGCAACGTGTACTAGTCATAAATGTTTCATTATGATTCAATAGTATGTATGAACATATTTATATATTTAAATGTTCATGATAAGTATATATTCCCTCTTTTGATCTCCTGCTTATCGCAATTCTATTTATTAAAACATGTAAATACTTGTTTAAGGTTTAGGGTTTTTACTAAAATTGACATTACTCAACAATGGGATATATTGATTGAGAGATTTATGGAAAACTACAATTGAAATTTGAATGGAAAGGTCAGTATATAATTTTTTATAAATATTTGTAATACTATATTTTTTCATAATTCAATCTACAGGATTTGGATGCTGTAGATCCTTTTAATTATTATTTTTTGTATATTTTCATGAATAACATATCAGATATAACTTTTTTTACTTTGTATTTTTTATTGTATTGGACCGTGTGTTACATTTTTTTGCTATATGTACATGTATTTTTTTAAAAATTATATAACATTTTTTATTTGATAAATTTGTATATTTTACATTTATTTTTCTAATGTCAATTGATAAAAAAATATTATTCATTGTTATTATATAATGAATATTATCAATCTATTTTTCATTTATACAATTTTCGTTCATATAAATAACATAGGTAAATATCCTGTTTGTACAGCTATGATACTTGAATATTTCAACGGTTTCATAGTTGTAGTGTTCAATCGAATTTTACATTAGAAATAGTTAATGTAAACGGCTTTTTTAATATAATTAAATTTCTATGTGAATGTCTTACCTATCACATATAATTTGTTATATTTTAATATTAGTTTCTAAATTTGCACACCTATATTTTGAACAATTTACAATACTGAATCTGAATTACTTTTATTTGCTTTATAATAAAAGTTAAATTTAAAAATAAGCATCATTTTGTTATACACCGAGTTTTGTTTACAGACAAATGAACTTGAAAATGTTTAAGACACGGAAAAGGCTTTTAAACATATTTTGGTTACCATGGAGACAGCGCATTAATTTGTCATTAAGAGAACGTTCGGCAAATGGTTGCAATGTATTATCTACACAATAATATTTCCTTACGTTTCCTTTTTACATGTTTCTTCTATAAAAAAAACTTGTTAGGAATTCTTAGTTGAACATATAAAACTACTAAGAGAAATAAAATTAAACATTTACCCAGTTACCAAGTCATATTGATTTATCTTAGACAACCACACCCATATTATCTTTGCGTTTGTTTTGTTCTAGAGAGGTTGGATTAAATTAAGGGTATAATTCCAACTTGCAAGCCAAATTGAATTTTACAATATAATAGTATATTAATTTTCACCATTGTGGGATTGAAAACATCGAGTTGAGGAAAATGCTATACGTCTAGCGTCCCCCGTTTGTTTTTCTGTATATAATTGCATCGCAAACATCGATTTTGTTATCATGGATTGTGACTGTATTTTGTTATCCCACTTATGCTATCTGAGCGTTGATTCGTTGAAGTTATTGTTTTTTTATACATACTAGGTATTTAACTCTAGTTGATTTCGGTGTGAGAAACGGCACAGGTAACTTATATAGATACGCCAACTGTTCTATTATACTTCTGCTGTTTTACCATCGAGAATTTCAGCAATGGATCTCTATCAGGCGTTATTGCCATGCGCTGGTTTGAACACAGGGGCTATTAACAAGGCTTTTGCACAACAGCGCACCAATTTCGAAAACCATCTAAACCTCAGGGGGGGAGGAGGTCCCAGGCCCGTCAACAACATTCAGTTTTTCTCCTCTTCTTCCTCTAGAAACCGGAATGGGGGCGACCGGTTCAACAGTGTCAATCCCAATCTTGTTGCGCCGAGTCGGCACTGCGTCTTCATTCGTGGATTTTCACACACCGTTGAGATTGATGATGTCAGGTAGGTGGAACTTGTATTTTTCGTTCTTTTTAGTCTTTCCGGTTACTTAGAGTTTTAGTTTACAACCTATTTCATATATACTATCTACATATCATTAACTAATGAGGGACAGAAAATTACTATATGCACAGAAATTCAGATAATTGACACAGATGACGAAATAAGTTATGCTAATTTTAATACAAAAATTTCAATTAAATTAAACCCATTTTTGTATATTCAAACAAGTCAGCTTAAAAATATCAGTTCCTTACCTATTTTATGTTGGGTTTGTAGTTGAAGTTTTTTATAATTTATAAATAAAAATGCCCGTCGTTGGCAAAAAATGATGTTTCTAATTTGAATATTATAATTAATTTTGTACTAATTGTGTAATCTGACATTTTTTTCAAATGCATCTATCTTTGAACAGCTTGTAATCAGTATATTCTAAATCTAGGTATAATTATAAAATGTTAAGATAGTTAGATTAATAATATTAATGGGACACTTTCATTATTTCATTGAAAACTAAATTTCTTACTGTGAATTAAAATTTCCTATCGGGTATCACTAAACGTGATTGTAACATTAAAAAAATATAGTGGTAGTAATGAGCTTGTGACTGAGATTTAAGGTTCTAAAAATTATTTATGTATTATTCACACAGCTGTTAATCGATTATAGCGTATTTCTTGGGAGGAAAGTTTAAAATCAACATTATTTTAAGAGAAAACTCAAAAAATTATGCCGCAAGCAATATAAAAAATACACATTTTTATCAATAACTGGTATTTATATTATTTAGTCTTTATCTGTGACTTTTGACTAATTTATGGGAAAATATCATAAGGACATACTTTTACTTATATACTAAATTCGCATTCTTATGAGTTTCCTTGAAGCTCTTATCAAATTTGCATGTTAAATTGCAACTATCATTAATATTGGTAAAGTTCGTCTTTAGTTTAAATTTCCTAGATAAAATAGATACATACAATGTATACAACTTTTCAATTAATATACAGTATGTATTATACGTTTTAATATAATATACATTATGGTAGTCTATACAACAATGCCGCAGTAAAAAAAAATTAATAATTAAACGTAACCTACTTTGACGGGGTTTTGGATAGTAACAATTAGTATTTTTTTCAATAACTATCTCTGTCTATTTTGTACATCTTCTTACATATTTTGCAGATCGTATTTGCTTTACATCTTGATTCGAAATGGTTCTTGTCACACTCATATTGTCATACAGAGCAAAAACTCATGCCTTTTTTTTATTTGTTAAAAAATGTTGCTAATTTTTTTTAAATAAGTAACTATATTTTTAATTATTTTTAACTATTATTTAATTTATAATTTTAATATTTAACTTGTAACTATCGTTAATAAGTTGAGTAAAAATACTTCTTATTTATTAATAAACATATTAAATTGCGATTAAATGGACTAAATATTTCCTTAAAATATTCCTTAGTATAAAATATCTTTGGTACAAATTATAATTTTTTTAAAATTATACTTTATCCACTTTAATTGCACTTCATGAATTACACTTTATATTCAATTGCATCTTCCATGTGGTCCATATTTAATTATCATACTCGATTTAATTCCTGTATATTCCATTTGTTTAATACTCAGAATAAGTAGCCTATGGTTATACGCGTTGTTTTTGGTATTTCTCACTGAGAAAGAGTTAGTAAACAGTTTGAACAAGAATGATAAGTATAATAGTATTTTTTTACAAATCCCTCAACAAGATTTTTCAAGTGTCAGGTGGACCTCCTTATAAGATTCTGGGATGACAAAATACATAAAATGATCACGCGCTATTTCGGTTCCGTATTTTTAGGGCGTCAGATGGCTTCAGATCTTCTGTAAGCATTTTGTGAGTTATTAGAATCTGTGAATCTTCGAAATATGATATTTGTTAGTATGGATGACAAAAAAATTCAAGGCAAGCAAAAAGCCGTTGCATTGAAGTGAAGGATTTGGATGAAGAAGAAGCGTGAGCAGCAAACTTGGTAAAATCTCTGGATAGTATTGCTTGACTTAATAACCATAATGTATCCTTATCATCTATCACAATATTGTGACAACATTGACATGAAATCTATCACTACAGTTCGAGCGATAGGAGGGTGAACCTTGCTTTGGATTTTTATTTTTAAGATTTGTTTTGGGATATATATTTAGTCTTTTGTTAGATATCTACGTAATTTTATACGTTGATTTCAAATCTGTTGGAGGCCATTCTCTATCTTGGTAGCATTTTTCTGTATATGCGATTGATGACATCATCAATATTGTAACTAATAGAAATTTATTAAACATGTTATTACAGATAATATATTAAAATGTTCTGTGTAATTTTGATGCGCTGATTGCAAATTCGTTAAAAGCGAAATTTAAAATTCTTTGTATGCTTTGCATTCGTTTCATAAGCTAAATGAATATTAACAGAATCATTGTAGATAATAATAGACCATAATAAGTGTTAACGATCCCATCATTAGGGTGATGATTGATGTCAAAAATATCAATGCACATGGATAAAGCGTTTAAAATGGTTTCTATATCTGCAAAATATTCATAGTAATGTTATGAAATTTTGCAGAATTTCCATCTCTACCGTCCATTGACCCTCTTTATTATGGATGAGACATTTTTCAATGTAAACTGATACAACAATATTATATGGTCAACCAACTGCCTGCTTCTGTTGAAGTAATGCATCTAATTAACTGTTTATGTAAAACTTGTAATACAACCCACTGTTCATGTAAAAAAATATATAATAATGTTGTATTGGTTGAGTGACAATTTTTTACTCACTTTTTTTTCCATTGCTTTACATTTATATTATTATATTTTATAAATACCTATTATTTTTATTGATTTTTATTACTGCTTAAATAATATTTTATAAGAGTTTTTAACAACAAACGTATTTTTTCATTCAGAATTACTAATGTAGGTAGATGATAACCTCATGATCACGAATAATAAAAAATGCTTACTAGTTAGTGAGTATTTTCCAGCATATTTGAATTCAGCCCATCAAATTATATAGAAAACCGTTGAAAATTTTAATAAATCTGCTGTAATACAGTTTTTGTGACATCATACATGTGATGACGCTATCAATTGCTTATACAGAAAAACAATACCGAGATAAAGAGTGGTCTCCAACAGATTTAAAATCTGCGCATCAAATTACATAAGTATCCCAAATAACTAAATAAATATACCAAAACAAGGTTCAATGAATTTTGGTCCCTTATCGCTATACGAATGCTATGTATCCTTATTATCTAGATAATAAATTTCTATATAATTACATTGTATACTCACATTTTTCTTTTGTATAATCGAAATATATTAGATTTTTTTGTCGAGAAAAAGTGGACACCATGAATTATTGTTATCTGATTTCTGTGTCCAGAATGTTCTTCTCGACCGAATCAGGAGAAAAGTGCAAGGTGGACTTCTTCAGTTATACCGACGATAAGCGGAAACTTGTGCTCGCCTTAAGATTTGAAACACACGAAACAGCCAGAGATATCATGAGCAAGTAAGTTATTGTCTTAGCTCAGTCCGGTTTGAAAAATATGGGAATGTAGGTATCTGGTTCATGACTCGCCATCCCCCCCACTAAGAAATGTAAAATATTAATTATTGAATTTTTGTAATAATTTTCCCAATCCATGATCTATCCAATAATGATGAAATTCATTGTACAAATAAATAACAATTATTATCACAATACTTAGTCACAATTCAAAGATTGTACGTTTATGCAATAAGTCAGACGACAAACAAGATCAACATTCTATTTTTAAAAATTAGTTGAACGGTGAAATAAGTGAGTAAATTGTGGAGTGTAAATGAGAGAGTGCCCGTTAGTGGTAAGAGTTGGAAGCATTAATACCTTATCTCCTATCACATCCTCATACTTGACTTAGTCAGAATCCCCCTTCAAAATCACCCTGAATACAAAATGCACTTAAATTATCAGTTACTATCAGTTCACTTGTACCTACTATTCAATTGTCTTTTCCGACTTCATGTTTGTTATACATTTGTGTATATAATAATTCCCATGCCATCATAAGGACACTTGTCTGTATAATAACTGTCAAAAGTACAAACAAAATTCTAGATAAGATTACTACGTATTATATGTGTATTTGTGTCTAAGCAGGTTTAGCTATATAACATCCAGTCAGTAATTTTCATTAGAACATAATATTATAACGATTAATTTTCATGAGTAGTTTCCTAATTTAAAAATGTCAGGAATTATTTGATGTCAATGAAAAATATCGGTCGTGTTAAAATAAACCCTGTGTTAATAGACTCTTATTTTCTGATCAAGCATATAATACGTTTCTTTTGCATTTCAGATTTGACAATAAAGAGATTCTCGGCCATAATATTGAAATATCTTGGTACAAAGATCTTCGCAAAGCCAGAGCGAGATGTAAGTGTTTTATTTCGTTTATTCAATTGCTTTTTATTATATTTTATTGCCTAACCGTTCTGTATAAACAATACACTAATTATAGTATTTTGTAGTTCTCATGAAGATAAATATAAAACCTGTATAACTAATTTACATTCACAAAGTTAGACGAAAAATCGTTCGCTTTTCTATTAAACATATTATATTCCTTTAATTAGTGTGAACCATATATGTGTTTTTAACAACAAAACTTCTGATGTATTTATTTAATTGAATTGTCAATATACTTTCCCACCTAAAACTGAGAATGAATTATCTGTCAAAATACAAAAAAAATCGTGACATTAAGTTTGAAAATAAATTAATACGAAACAGCTTTATCACAACCACTTCAAACTCTTTCGTTAACTTTTGTAAAAAATATAACTTTAAAGAATTTTGTTTTTGACTCTGGTAGACCTTTGGTTATTATTATCTTGAAAGTGGTAATTATGCTTTCATTACTGTTATCAGCACCATTTTCCTCTTTGTTTTTATGTTTCTTGCTTGTCAGGTATTCGAGAGTAGATACATATATATATTTGGGAAAGCAATATTCTGCTGATATGAAAGATTTGTAGTAGCTTCGAAATTCATAAATATAATTACAAATTTAGGAAAAGTCTATAAAATGTAATTGATCAATTGTTCTGCTGTGTTGCAGTATTGCAGTTCAGTATTTTGAATTTCTGCTAATATTCAAACAACAGACTATTATATCATTAAGCAATGGGTGTTTACATCACAGTTATCTTAATATTATTTAATTTTAGTATTTTTTATTATGGTTTCATCTGTGAGGTTAGTATTGAATAATTGGCATTCATTGTTAGATTCGGTATAATAATGTATTGGTCTGGAATTTGTTTTGATGACTTCTTTACATAACCCCAGATATATATGTTTATATCTATTGATAAAAATAATTGATAATTAATTTATTCTTTTCAATACAATTGAATTAATCACAACATACCGTGGGACTGTGAATCACAATAGAATTCACAGATTACATATTATATTATAACTATGTGCACGTAACCGTCCGGAACAGACAACGACAATCAGAATGACCGGTTCCGTGACCCCAGGCGCATAATGGGCGGCAGAGGCGGGGACCGCGGTGGCGGCTACATGCGGCGCGGGGGCCGTGGTAGCATGAACGATCGAGGCGACCGCGGGGCCGGTGGACTGGGCTTCTCGCGTACTCGCGGCTACTACAACCGGCACAACAGCGAGAGCTCGCAGCATGGTGGCGGTCACCATAGTGGCGGCGGGTATGGCGGTGGTGGGGGGCAGCCCTCGGGGGGCTACCGGGCTGGTTCGAGGGCCATGTCCAGCCGGTCTAGGTCGCGGTCATATTCGGGCAATGACAGGTGGGTTCTCAGCGCATCACTTGTCATCATATTTACTGTTTGCGAGGTGATGCATCATATTTTTGTTGTTGAAGTGATGGTACGCATATTGATGAACTTATTATGAAATACGTTTAATTAATTTTATATTTCAAATGTGTTTTTTTAGGAGTTTGTAGTGTAGAGCGCTGTATTTTTCTGGTATTACCGATCATTACATGGCTATAATGGGTTAGTTTTATAAACAAAAAAGTATATTTATGTGTAGTGTGTGTTCTAATCATTGTTTCAATATTTTTATAATGGAAACCTAAAAGCAAAGTGAACAACGTCCTTCACATTTTTACAAGCGTATCATACAATTTTACCTATCTCGATAATTACCTGTCTTACAAGCCCAAAATCTCGAAATACTATACAAAACGTCCAAAACAAAATCTATAATCCAGTTCTTTGGTTGTGCACACATTTTATAGTTGTTTTACATAAGTTAAATGATTTTATCACAATTTCTGATATGCACAAACAATCAATACATGCTATTCATATCCAACTAGATAAAATAATGGTTCCAATAACCATACTGACTTGGAGCTCAATTTATTGTTACTGTACAATTAAAATAGTACGCAGTGATTCAACTGATTTCCAAAATATAATATTACACTCAACGTGATTGTCAATTATAATCCGTTGTGACCCTCCCCTCATAGATCCGACATGTCCCATCACCGGCACAGCAGTAACGACAGCCGGTCCAGTATGAGCGGCCGCTCGGCCCCCTCACCCCTGTCCAACTCCCCCCGCTATCGATCCCCCGGCACGAGGGGGGCCAGACACACCAGCCGGTTCGGTGCAGGTAGTGGTGTTGGTGGTGGTGGGGGGCAGCGGAACAGAATTGCATCTCCGGCCGACAGCTCAGCCTCTGCGGAGTCCAAGGGGTCGTCAGTCATGTCGGGCGGTGGTCGACGAGGCGATGAAGAGAAACGGCACCGACAGAGGAAGAGGAACCGGAAGCTTAGGCGTCAGGACAAGGAGGGGGGTGGTGCCAGGTGAGGATTGCTTTTATTAAAAGTAGAGCTCTTTGAGCGAGCGTTGACACTTGTATAGGCACAACTTGTAAAATATGTTATGCAATCAATCTGGAATTGATATAATTATTGTAAACAAATGTACAGGTATGAAAATATTTAGTGTAAATATGGAAGTTTTTGTAAAAAGGTTTTAAGGTTTCAATGAAGTGAGGCAGGCGGGTGGTTTGAAATTTGAAAGATCTCTTGTTTTTGTTGTGCAATATAATTTGCAATGCACTGTGTGTGCTGATATCGAATGGTAATGTCTTTATAAATTATGAAAATATAGGGGAAAATGGTAATGTTATAAAAAATTATATAATTGTCATTACTAAGTTTATTATTATTTCGAATATTTTTAAACATCTCATTTTTATTTTTAGTATATTTTTAAGATATTCATATAATATGTTTTTTTAAATATCTAAGCAAATTTGTCTTTGATGTGTGAATAGTCACATCGTTTCTGTATTGATTTGTTCGATTTTTGTACATGTATATTTCCTTTTACATGCAAATTTTTACTGGGGTTTGTACGCCTTAGGGAATCAGAGAATTAAACATTAAAATCAACAGAAAAGTAAATTTTAGACTGTATAGAACTGTACGTATATTTTATGTTATAATAAAGAAAAAAGTTTGCTCTAAGATTATGATAGTTTTGTGATTATTTTTTTGAAAATATACTTATAAATAATTGTAAATTCGGCTTTTCTGGTATTGGCATGTATATTTACATATGTATATAATTATATTTTATGAAAACCATATGAACCTTGTTTTTTCCCTGTAATAATTCCGCTATAACGCTTATTATTCCTCTATTATGCTTCAGGGTACAGAAATTAATTTTTAATATTAATTATGTTGTGAGCAATTAGTGAGTGCAACATATATATATAACACTTTTTTTTTTTAGTTTGCATGCATATTCAGTTGAAATAATCGAGAAATATTTATATTTCAAACGAACTTATAAAATAATTGTTTGGTATCATAATGCGGGCATTTGTATATTTACCTAAACTATTACTTAACTAAAACGGGTATAATCTTTATACCAGTTTGTATTATTACACTGGAAGCAGCTACTTATGTTGTCATCATTTACTTATATTTGTTTCCGGGACCTCTTGTAAACTTTTATCGGAGCCGCTGGCGGTTTTCAGCTGAGTTATTTGCTTTGTTGAGTGTTTAGTTAATGATTGACGACTAATTTGTTAGATAACATTATACTTACTTTGACGTATTGTCAGCAGATATACCGTGTTTCCTAAAATGATGAATTAATCGATATCAAATATTCTCATTTAGTATCCCGTAACAACACAGAATATTATCTCGGTATATTCCGTATACTATGCTATATAGCTTTTATATAGCTAATATATACATTTTATAAGTAATTTAGGGGTGGCCGGTCAAATAGTTATTTTCAATAATACATTATAATATGCGGGGTACATTATCGAAAAATTTCACTACATGTGATTTGCTTTTATTAAATAATCATGTTATCTATTTTCCCAGCACATCAATAACCATTAAGTATACACATGTTAAACGCCATACATAATATGGCATTCTTGTAAGAGAGTGTGTGATTCTTGTGTAAAACGTCAACAAATATCGCCTTTATCCCTCTTCTCCCTGCAGCCACGACCCCTCAAGATCTCCCCAGCAACATCGCGAGCCCCGCACCCCCCCTGAAGATCTCGACGAGGACGCCCCCCAACGCGGTGTAGGTAGCAGCTCTCCCCGATTCTCCTCACGACACCGCTCGGGCTCCTCCGTTGCCCCTGGCAATCCGCCGGCGGCCATCAAACAGCAGTCCACCTCCCCTTCGCTACCGACGCAACCACCGCCTGCCCAGCAGCTGCAGACGTCCCTGCCCTCCAACAGCTCGACTTCGGAGTCACGCGGACGGTTCACCCAGTTGACCAGTGAGGAGAAGGAGGGGGAGGGGAGGTTGCGTCGTCAGCGGTCGCCCTTCGAGATGACACTGAATATACCCTCGCGAAATGTCAAGATGATTGAGAATGGAAGTGCTCTCATCGGTTCTACACTGTTCGATAACAATGCTAGTAAGAGGCTGTTTTTAAACATTATAGCAGTTCCATTGCTGTGTTCTGACTGATAATAGTACGGTACGTCCAGATTGGCGTTTTCAGTTCTCCAACACGTACAAAGACGAAACAATTTTTTCTTCAATAATAATAGCCAAAATAAAACAGAATAATTTTAAAAAGTTTGAATGGGATTTTTTATATTGCTATTTTATGCATTCTAAAGTATCTATTCTGCGCTACGCACATATTTATTAACTACGCTACTAATTTATATACACAAAAACTAATATATTTCTTATTGTCTATATCACTGATTTTCAGATTTTATTGTGGAAGAAACTTTATCTCATAAGATGTATTTGGCTTGCTTTAGCAAAAAAAGTTTGTTTTTTGGAAGATCTTTTACATTCATTACATTGATTACATTGGCGAGCAATAATTACAATTTATATAGTTAAAACCCAATTGGTCATGATATATTGTTTAGAAATTATAATACATATATTTAATTTTAGACCATAAAATATGAAAAACTAAATATTATAAAGTTTTTTTATTATGGGAGGCCTGTTTTTACTATTACAATTTTTAGTGAAATATTTTCCAATTAGACCCTTAATTCAGCAATTACGTCTACTGGTTTTAGAACATGGCGATTTATAGTTTAAGTTCCTATTCATTGTTGAATTCTCACCATGGTTATGGGCTAAGTGTGCCTACGTCACAATTATCTCAAAACACATATATCTCTCATCTGTTACTGTCTGGCAGTCAATACTATTCTCACACTCAGAACCTTTCTAGAATGGGGATATTTGTCATCATTTTTTAATCTTTGACTTATATTTTTTATTTATTGTATCTCCATTGTATTATGAGATCATTCACCTCTCGTGGTTTGCATTACATTTTGTAATTCAATTTTATAAACTATTCCTAATTTAACATCGAAAAATAAAAAAGTTGAAACACAACACATTTGATCTGACTTACAATCAAAGTATTTTGTTTAAAACTGTTATATTTAATTCCAGGCAAAGAATCACTAGATATGCTTGTATTGTCGAATAAGGATCAGCCATCAACTCTTTTGTCTCTTGATAATCAGGATAGAGTAAGGAGCCGCAAAATGGACGTTGAACGGGTAAGAATTGGCATCTAATATAGGCCTACTATTGTCTTCGCATTTACCTAACACTATTCGTCTCGCATTTATTTTAGAATTATCGAAAAGACTGCGAAACATGCGCTACAGTTGTCAAAATGCTGATCAGGTAAAGTTTTCTTTGGGCCACTTATTAAGCTGTTTTGTTTGTTATATATACCTTTATCTCCAATTACTCTGAGTACGAATTTAGTCTGTACTCCAAATGCTTGATATCATAAACTTGGAGGTATTAAAAGTGCACAGGATGTGGAATTTTTTACTGCCTCCTTATAGAGCACCTGCCTAAAAGTTACGTTGCTTAGAAAATAAACGGAATTATTTATCTTTGTATACTGATTTTGCTTGTTATTGGAATACAATGCCTGTAAATATTGTAATGTGATACCCGGTACGCTTGCTTTAACAAATGATTGCCCGGACTATCCCATGCTCACTATTAAGTTGTTTGAATTAATTATTTTACTGTGAATCACATTACAAAAACTATGACACTGTTTTTTTATTCTTGTGATGCTAATAAATAGATAGTATCTGTTGTTTTGCGTTGCCTGTGATTATAAACTAGGCATAAAGCACTTGGTGTGATAAAAGATGTTGGAGACACTTTTCTAGTAGCGGAATGCAGAGAGTATGCAAAGTTAAAATGCGGTGTTCGTATATAAAAAATGAATTTATTTTTTGTTGACTATCTAAATATAGTAATATATTGAATTTCAGATCTGTTTCTTTAATTTTTATAAACATAAACGTCATATTACTTAACTTGTCAACTTGAGGGTTTAATTTGTTACCACTATGATCTTATCATCGATGAACGCAACACTGATGTACATAACTTCGGTTTCATTTGGATAACTGACGTACCCCTTTTTCAGTTATTATGAAAGGAAAATTATGTTGGCTGAACATTTCAACAGCATCGGCATAGTGCTGGTATATTTCGATTTGATGCTTCCACAACTTTTGAATATGAAGCTGAATAATTTTCGCATAATGCTTTACCTACGGTATCTCTGACTAAGCAGTTTGTTTGCTACTTCTGGTGTGAAAATGAATTTCTACCAAATTTGATTTATTCTTTGGAGAAGTTATTATTTTCAAGCGGGGATATATATTTGGTAATACTGGTTGTCCTTCGTTGAATGTTTTATTCGTAAAATAAATATATTCGTTTTACTGTTCGATTTTCTGCACATTTTCTAACATGAGCGAACATATTCATTTTTGGGAAATGTTTTCTAGAAGGTGAGTGAAAAATTATATTCACAATATTTTGGCATTATATAGTATTTCCGTATTTTCCTAGTTTAATTATAAATATTCCAGATTGTCAATTTAGTATTTTAATATGAATCCATATAATATAGTATGAATATGTAAAATTCATAGGTGCACTGCATTCAATTAAATTGAAACAATGTTAAAATATAATTGCTTGAATACCACAATATCAAGCAATGTGTATGTATGTATGCTGTTGCAGTTTTTATTTAATTATATAAAAGAGATCAATATATAATTTAACCTTATCGCTGTTTAAATAATGGTAGATGTATAAATGAATAACTATTTAAATATATTCGAAATTCATTTAGTTTAGCTTTTTTAAATAAACTAATATCTTAACCCTAGATGTACTAAGGGTGTAGGGTTCAAAAATACAACGGCTCTTGATCTGGCATTTGTAGAATTGCAAGAATTGAAAGAATTTTTGTAGAATATATAGGAAAACTTGAAAATAAATATAAATAGCTTTTTGACTTTAATTTTTTTTTATTTCTATGTATCAAACAATCTTAGGCTTTTAGGACAAAACTTTCATTGATGACTTAAAATACTTATAAATATTCCGTTAATTAATTTTGTGGTGCTTTCTGATAGCTATTAATATGATGTTATTAATGATCAAAATAGGTTAAACTTTTTTTCACTTTATTTTCCCAATTTAATTAATTAATTATAATTAGCACATATTTCAGCTAAATTAAAATAGACAGCTAACCGATTGTTTGATTACAAAACAAATTACATACTTAGAATCGTCTTAAAAAATTACACCATAATGTACTAAATTTATAGGTAATAGTTATCTGCATAGGCTGAATTAATGCTGGTTATTCAATTAGATCCATCTCCTCTTCGACTAAATAGGTAGCCTTAATAAATTATACTTTTCCATAAACGGTATTATCATCCATAGACGTTTGTACAATACAATTAAGATGTAAAACAATAAACTGAATTATATGCTCGTTTGGTAACATTATTCCCGTGTTTGCGTACTTTCTGCACAAATTTGTCCTCGGGTTGAGGTTTTCTCTATTATACGTGTGTAATTCACTTGGCCAACTTACTTTGGATTGTGTTACTCTATAGTGCCGCATACATGTTCACACGACGTATATTAATTGCTTATCTGTTTTATATCTGCTATTTTGTTGTATCCTTCATTGTATTCTCTTTTGTCTTCCTATCTCCAATATATGAATTATTGTCTTTTTATTCTGCCAACTAATTAACATGTGTGATCTTCCAGGTTATTTTGCTACTTTATGGTATGATACCCTACATATCTATGTTTTCCGATCGAATCATTGAGACAATTTGGATATTTTTATGCGCAAATTACTCCCCGCGCATCACCTATGATATCAATATCAGCGTGTGTATTATGAGAAAAGAAACTAAACTATTGGCTGGCCTTCTTTTACATCATTCACTCATTTATTGGCCTTTCTTATGCAAACAATCGATCCAATGATATCCATGGAGATCTGTATTACCTCTATATGATTACCAAATATGATTATCGAATTCCAATTTAACACAGAGATATTGTTTCCCATTGGACACAGGAATGTATTATTTGACTTTGTCAATCAATAGACCTCTGGTTTCTCTTGATAACATGATTTTCAAACAGGCAAGTCTTCACACGTCATACGGTAATTTCTATAAGTTGCTTCGGTGAGTATAGCCTAGCAGTAGTGTACCTAGTCTCAATTTAACTTTAATTTTGCAGACTGTTTATTTTTACTTTCAGTTTTACTGCGGTAAACAGTCTATATACGTTTATTCTTTAATTTTATACAGTGTTATTGTGCATAAATATTGTTTTTGTATAGTTCTTAAATTGTTTAGAAGTATATGTTTTTAATTGTTATAATTGTTATAACTAGTATAACAATTGGTGTGTGGCATCAGTTACCACCCTAAATTATTTAATTATATAACTGATAATGTTTAAGTTTGTGAAATGTTTATTTTGGTTGTACGCTAATTAATATTAAACAGACAATAGTGCATATGTTTCAATACAATTAAAAAGTTTAACAACAAATTTTGTAACATATGCGGAAATCACATCACATTCCGCCTGTGTCCATTTAAGGTTTTTCGCGTAATATCCCAAAGAGTAAACTTATACACACTACCCTGGACTAGCTATTCTTTCGAGACCCATAAAGTGGAATTGGTATATTATTGTCGCTCCTGCTTAGCACGGTATTTCATTCACTTTACATGCCAACAGGATTCTACGTATTTTGTCAATGGAAAGTAGTAATTTCGTTTTCAGTCTAATTCTTATTTCTGCTTGGTTTGTGGTTTAGCTGGTCGATAGTATTGTTCACTGTGTTATAAAGTTTCTATTTTACTATCTACATGCACTATTTTACGAAGACTATATTCCGTTCCTTCATCCGACCGAGTTATGTTGTTTCTATGTTCGTAGCCACTATTAGTATCAATTAGGAAGTTATTTCCACTAAGATCTATTAACTATGTATTATACACAAATGTTAATTTATCGTATTTCAATTTTTACACACTTCAAACTTGCACATAATTTATCTTCTATAATAATCTTTGTCATGTATATCGTACGGTCACTATTAGTGTTACCTTGATTTACAGGCTCTTATACACGTACAATGAATACAAACTGCTCCTTAATGTTAGTAATGTTTGGAAATTTGTGATTTTTCATTTCGCTGAAAATTGTAAACCTGAATAATTTAATGAATAAAAATAAAGCAGAGCTTTCCTCGAAATGATGACCCTCAACAATTACAATCAATATTTGAAAAGACGCTGAACTCTTGAGGGAATAAATGGCAAGAAATACGGCATTCAAGATTAATTAATTATCTGTGATAAGTACATAATCTCTTTACATACTCAAACTATGCACCATACCTATGTAACATTTAGAACGTTATAAATTATTTAACTACCTAAATTTAAAAAAACATTACTAGCATTAACTGATGTAGTTAACATTGACTACTTAGGATTGGACTACTATTCATGATTTACAGCGCTAGATTGTATATTTTCAACTTTAGATCATCTTTGTGTCTCTTTACTTCCAGCAAAGATAGGGATCTCGAAGACAAGATGTTGCCAGCTCTGAAGGAAGTATTGCGCGAGATGGGTCAACAGTGTATCGAAGATTTGCGTACTTTCATCAAGGACTTGACGGATGCGGAATCTAGAGGTTAAATGTCATCTGTCTCAATACCAACCAATGTCGCCTCCTCTTTGTTGGAGTCAAATTTGTTGCGGTAGGATATTTGTCTTATCCTGAAATTGATTATATAGTTCAAGTTTATAGCATTAAACTATTTGTTTATTCTGTTGTGTGAATTGTCTGTGAAATGTTTTATTACACAAATATTCGAGTTTTTCTATTCTATTTTTAGACCAACGAGTTTAGACAGACGACTTGTATCGAAAGATATAAAATATTCTTATTATAAATATAATTACACCTCTATGCTTGTATCTGTTTGACAAATATTTATTACATCTTTGTGGTTCAGTATTTCCACAACTTCCTCTAGAGTGTTCTTTGAGTCGATTTTTTAAAATTACTAGTTATTAATTTTAATTTTACCGAGTAGACATCGTTATTTATTATTTGGAATTAAATAATATAATTATTATATTTTACTGTTTTAATTATAATGATGAAATTATTTAATATTAATTTTAAATATAAGTTTACTTAGTTTCTTCAAACTCACATAACTGCACGTGTGTGTGTGCATAATAGTACAGTAGAATTCGCCTATATCGTATTATTTTTTGCCACATAAAAATGTACGATATAAACGAATATACGATTTTGTGCTGTTTTGAACAGAGGTTTTGAACTATAAAACGGAGATTGCATTAATTTAATTGTTTTCAATTTATCTTTGTGCTAACATGACGAATAGAGTCAGGTAACTAAATTTTTCTCAATGCGAAACTAATTTTTACTTGGATTAATGACAAGAAATGGTAGATATAATCGAATGTGAAGAAAGTAATGGAAGAACTCTCAAAAGAAATTAACTAGTGATTTTAATTCTTCTGGAGATATTTGCAAAAGAGAAA
>JAUZND010037958.1:3119-21596 GCA_034780555.1 Coelogynopora nodosa
GATGAGATATATGAGATTATAGTTGATGAGATATATGAGATTATAGTTGATGAGATATATGAGATTATAGTTGATGAGATATATGAGATTATAGTTGATGAAATATATGAGATTATAATTTTAAATCGATATAACCCATATTTTAAAATAATTAAATTGGTTTTACATATACTATACAAGATGGCACCATATATTTTTTACAAAAGGATTATTTGATTACTATAATCTTTAAACACTTTTTAGGATTATATTAGTTAACACGGCTAAATCAACAACTTCTATGTGGAAGTTCCACTCTAGTTGTTGATATACTTGTTTTCGGCACTTCACCAGTAGTATCAACCTTTTCCATAACAACGACGTCACTTTTACGCTATATGTAAGACGAATTTCATGCGCATCCTTTGTGACCAGTTCATCTGATACTCACCGCCCGGTCAGATCATAATTATTCTATACGCATCCCAGTATTATATTCCTTCTCAAAAGAATTTGAATGAGTCCTCATTATATGGACCGCAATATCCAAGTTATCCGGAGTTACACAATAGCCTTTATTCAACAAATTGACGTATAGATATATATATATTATATAAATATAAACCTTTTAGTCAGATCGCCTATTCCTTTAGAGGAGAACATCGACAGACAAATTGCAAAGAAAATTATTTATGATTTGTATGGTTAGACAGATATTTACGTTATTGAACGTAGAGGATTAATATAACTGATATAAAATTGAAACATTTTCCCGTCTGCAGATGAAATTATAGGTCAATCTGGTATTTTTCTCTCTCTAATTTTCAGTTTTCATTATTTTCTTTGAAAAAATAATATAATCTATATGAAGCCAATTTATAAAATGTGTTACAACTAGGTACAACTAAGTGCAACTTTGCAAAAATATAAGCTGAGAAAAAGAATATCTTAATTTGAAACAATTGTCGTTTGAAATAATATTTTGTGACAAAATTAAAAATGCCCTTTTTCTGTATAACATTATTAAAATATTGAATATCTCTCAGGATGCTATTCAGCTTATTTGGCATAAATTGTTTTGAAATCATACAACAAAAATTTGTAGTAGCAATAATTTAGTGAAAAAAGTGCATGTTGTAGGATTTTGTTCGATTATTTTGTAGCTTTTGTTTCTATACAAAATAAAGGGACTAATTAACATAACCAACTTTGAACATCATTTTACAAATCACTTTTTTGGTTCTCAGCAAACAAATATTGGGATTTGTTTCTCTGGGATATCTATGTATATTATTGTGGTGCTAAATTATGTATTCATTTATTTAAAACGTATCTGCTGTGTTTTGAAATTAGCAATCATTTAACATATTTCTGAAGTGTTTTTCATCATGATAAATAAATAACAATATAAGTAAATTATGGAATAACATAATGAAATTATGCAATTTATAAACTACATAGTAAAATATCGATAGACAAAATATAACATTTTCTTTATATAATATTACTTAACTTTTGACAAAATAATATGTCAAATTGTTGACTACATTTAAAAATATTTGTATAATAATCAATAAAAATAAATTTTTCGTAAAATATCCCATGCACTAAATTAGAGCCCAAAATATGGCCAATATAAATTTTCATCATAAACATGAACAACATTACTCATTGCAATTGTTTATTTTATATAATTTGCAATCGATTTATCATATCGAAATATATTTTATAATGTTCTTATACATAGTAAATTTTAAATAAAAAAAAATTAATTAATATAATTATCAACAACAATAAGTTATGTATGTATAAATAGACGAAAACATATAGGCACCACATTTCAGTTTCACAGATATTTCAGAACATGAGTTGGCTTAGAAGGAGCTAAATGCCACCGTCTATTAATTGAATAAACGTCTACAGTTGAAAGTTTATTGTACGTTTTTAATAGGTCATAAATAAAAAGCAACATTTATTTACCTATTAATCTCCCTGGTTTATAGCATGATAGCACTGACTTTGAGGTATGCAGGATGACATATTTTTATTCAACTGTCGAAATTTAATATAAATATATATTAAAAATTATTTGGCAATTGGTTGACGCGCCTTCCTCCTCCCTATCAACGCTCTTGGAATGACTGAGTAAAAAGTATTATAGATTGCTAATAAGTTGAAAAATTAATATATTTTTTATACGTACATTCCATTCATGACTACAATAACAGTTCAGGCAGTTTAATATAATGAATGAAGCATAATGGTCCATAAATGGTTAATTTATGTTCCATAAATGGGCCATATATGTTCCATAAATGGTCCATATATGTTCCATACATAGTTAATATATGTTTCACAAATTGTCCATATATGTTCCATATAACGTTCCACAAAGATGCATAATGTCTTTTTTTGCCATTTTTTCTTTCTTTTTTTCTTTCTGATATTTTATAATATATATATATTACATAGTATTGTGTCACCGATACATGTATATTATATATATATATATTTATCTATATAAGATATATCATGTCGCTGGATGATTACAGGTCATATATTATATTATATTATATATAGGCAAGCATTTAATTCACACAACATCATAATCGATTTCTGAGGGGTTTTCCTATATTAGAGTATAGATAATATAACTGAAGTATTCTGTAAATATTTAGTTTTGTAACACTTTTAACCATCACATGCAGTCATCTCTAGATTATATAGCATCTAGAAATGCGTCGAAGGCGTCTTTTAATGCGTATTTTATCACCGGCTGACTTTAGTTTCCCAAAGAATATCTCTGACATTTATTATTCTACCGATTCGATTATTTCAAAATATACCTGAAACTTATTCGATTTCTATAGATGATTTATGATATTCACAGACGGCTGTCACTGGTGTTTTTCACAAATGTTCTTTGTAGTGTCATATAGAATGAATAACAAAGAATTATAGAAACTCATAGCGTTTACAAAAAGTTAGTTTGTGCTTTCAGTGCAGCATTTATAGATTCTAGATAGATTTAGATATACAATTCGACATCGATATATAATTTTATTTATCTCTACGACGTTTTCAGTACAACTCCTAAATTAAAATTTAAGTTAATAATTTTCAATAACGGATAAAATCTGGACTCATTTTACTAATTAAATGTTTTGTTTTATGTGGATCCCTTCCAATTGCGAAACAAAATGAACAAAATACATTGTGAACCGAACAATCAACTTGCAAGTTTCGAAGGTCTCATTAAAAACAAATTTAATATAAATGTGATTTCTAGTTATTGCCAGAAATAATCGTCTTATTAGAATAATCGATATTCCTCATAATCAATAGTTATTCATAATAATCGATATATCATTTCGAGAATTACTGTATAAAAAATTATCCACCTAATTTATCACATGAATCGATAGAATGGTGAATAAAAACAGTGGCACGCTGTCAATCTGTTGATATGTTGTATTTCGATATCTGTCACTGAAATTATTTCACGGGTAGCACGGGACTCAAAATGATGCCCATAATATTGACTAAAAAATGATAAAAGTTGCATGACTTAGGTATATAAAAACAGCCAAATTACTTTAAAAAAAATATAATGTTATTGTAATGATAATTATTGTTTACTAATTAATTATTTAATTAGGAAAAAAGATAAATGTTTTAAAACATCATTAGGAATATATCCTCCATATATTCTTATAAATATTTTAGAACATATTTTAAAACTATGAGATTAAAATGAATTGTTCAGATTTTCGCCTCATGATATGTAAACATGTTAAAAATTATTTTAGTTAAATTGTAGTTTAAAATTTAGCCTAATTCTTCTTGAATAACCAAATATTGTAATCATTTTTATCTGACATCTTCGTGTAGCTATACATAATTATAGTAGTACTAAAAGCTTAAAATTGAAACAAATTTTTTAATTAACATTTATCCAAAATGGAATTTTCAGAATTTCTAAAATTTATAAAGTTAATTGCAGAAATCTGTACTTAAACATTGGAAATTAAAAAAAACTAGATAATAAGGTAGACAGAAAGTAGATAGTAAAATCTATATTTGTTTTTGACTCTCTCTGTATTTAAAGAAAATGATTTTATGTAAAAAAATGTAATCATGGGTATAATATTGTCTTTTTATAATATTAGTAAAATAGTACACCACGAAAGTAGTCACATGTTCAAATCTTAGGTTCAATCTTAGATTCAATCTTAAGTTTAATCTTAGGTTCAATCTTAGGTTCAATCTTAGGTTCAATCTTAGATTCAATCTTAAGTTTAATCTTAGGTTCAATCTTAGGTTCATTCTTAGGTTCAATCTTAGGTTTAATCTTAGGTTCAATCTTAGGTTCAATCTTAGGTTCAATCTTAGGTTCAATCTTAGGTTCAATCTTATGTTTAATCTTAGGTTCAATCTTAGGTTCAATCTTAGGTTCAATCTTAGGTTCAATCTTAGGTTCAATCTTAGGTTCAATCTTATGTTCAATCTTAGGTTCAATCTTAGGTTCAATCTTATGTTCAATTGTTTCCAACAGATGAGCATTAAACCTTTCTCATTGAAAAATCTACACTTATTGATTAATTGATGTAAAATATTCACTCTCTCGAACCAGAAAAGAACCATAAAAATGTCCTATATATTTTATAAAATATCGATAAAAATTTATCGATTGCATCCATTGACAAGATTGCCTCATTGTTTTTAAAAATATATATATATACATATTGAGCAGTGGGGAGCTTAGCGCGTAAGGAACTATAATATTATAGCCAAAATAACGACAACAGGATTAAAAAAATAAATAACGAATTCCAGAATTCCTTATTTTATAGCTCAAATATCACAAAACAAGTGATATTTTCCGAATTTATTTTCAACATTGCTGGATTTAGGGCGGGCAAACGTGGGGTGCGTATACCCTTCCCTGAAAATTAAAATGTGCCATTTTCTTGGAGAAATAAATTGTGCACCCGACTACGATTAAGCTCCCTTTCTATACTTAAATCCTGTATCATCTTGTAAACCGTTCTATATTAGATGCGCGAAAGAATTGAATATGTTTACTTTCAATGTTATTAATAACGATATAATTGTAAAATTGTAAATTAAAACAATCAGTGTAAATTATAAGTATCAATCAATGTGTATTTTAAAAATAATAAATAGTTAAACAAATGTTGAATGAGATGTGTGTTACTGTTGTTTTAAAAGTTATAATTAAAGCTGTACTGAAAACTGAAATTCTCAAAAAGTTGTTTATATAGAAATCAAATAGTTAAAATAGTTTTTTCTTTTCTTTCTGTTCTCCATTATATACATTCCAATTATACATTGATTGCAACGCGGGCCAATTAATCATTTTTACAGAAAACGTACTCTAAAAGAACCTGTATGTATAATCACAGAACCGATGTTAATTACACTAAACATGGTTCGGTGCCTACATCTATAATATAGTCAGTATTTAATGAAAGGAGCAATATATGTAAGTTGCACTCATTATATTGTTGTATATATATATATAGATAGTGATCCATCCTGTCCTGTCATAACCAAAACACAGCAAGCGTATTAAACAGTATGTTATGTAATGTAATGTACTACCTCGGGTACTCAAGACTTCAATCCGTCACTCCAAATTTTATTAATTAATGATTCAGCCTGTAGCGAGAGAGAGAGAGAGCGAGATTCGCTGATTTGTTTTATTGTTTTGGGGTGACAATCAAATTGACAGTCTAATTATATGCTATTCGAGAACCGCATGCAGTTAGCTCCGTTATGCATCAACCATGCGAAATTATTTAACATCAGGGCTGACGTTGATGTCGACAACTACTGTACATAATATATATATGAAATAGTTTCCTGGAGAAGTTGTAAAAATGTTTCAAGTAACTCACTTTAATTGTATTATATTATATAAATATAGATAGATTATAGCCGGCTCTTTCTTTCTTCATCCCAAATGGCAGACGCGCTTAATTTGGTTAATAAAAGTATTGAAAAGAAAGGCACAGTATCATTGTAACAGTAACAGTAACATTGCCCAAAAGAGATGTAGTAAATGTTAGTAACATTATTTAGTTTCAGTTAACAAAAAAGGTGACCAATATGCGATACAGTATTTCCTGTAGTAATGCTTTTAACAACATGTGCAACGCATGAAAAATGAAGATTTGTATTACGTATTTTATGTATGTACACATATTCATCGGTATTTGTTCACAAGGAAAAGTACAATAAATATATTAATTTACTTCAATTTTGTTTAAAGATCTAAAACAAAATTCATTCTAATATAATTTTTTAACAATTCCAATTTTTAAAACAAATTAATTTAATTAAAACTTTATTTAGTTTATAATTTAATGTTATTTAATTTGACGTAAACAGAATTATTTTAATCATTCTTAATTAATAATGGGCAGGTTTTACAGTTAAAATTTGTCACGTGTAAAATTATTTTTTCATATTGAATGGAGACACAACTTAGATTAAATAAAAATGATTAAAAGTCCGCTTTAATGTGAATCCTCATTTTCAACGTGCAATGCTCTATATATTAACGCGTCAATAATATTATGACCATTTAATTACTCCTCGCATTTTAGAGCTGACATCGATTTTTATAAATGAAATTCGAACTGAATTATATGGAACACGTGACCGACTCCCAAGTTAAAAAAAATTATTTAGAGTTTTGTAAAAATGAGACTATCAATAATTGCATTTTGATTCTCTTTTCGTGGTAGCGATATTGGCGGATATTGGTGGATATTTGGCGGATATTAGCCGATATTGGAGTATATTGGCGGATATTGGCGGATATTAGCGGATTTTGGTGGATATTGACGGATATTGGCGGATATTGGACGATATTAGCGGATATTGGCGAATATTGGAATATATTAGCGGATACTGGCGAATATTGGAAGATATTAGCGGATATTGGCGAATATTGGAAGATATTAGCGGATATTGGCGAATATTGGAATATATTAGTGGATATTGGCGAATATTGGCGGATATTAGCAGATATTGTCGAATATTAGCAGATATTGTCGAATATTATGGGATATTGGCGGATATTAGCGGATATTGGTGGATATTGGCGGATATTGGCAGATATTAGCGGATATTGCCGGATATTGTCGAATATTAGCAGATATTGTCGAATATTATGAGATATTGGCGGATATTGGCGGATATTGGCGGATATTGGCGGATATTGGCGGATATTAGCGGATATTAGTGGATATTGGCGAATATTGGAAGATATTAGCCGATATTGAAAGATATTAACGGATATTAACGGATATTGGCGGATATTGGCGGATATTGGCGGATATTAGCGGATATTGGCAAATATTGGAAGATATTAACGGATATTAGCGGATATTGGCAAATATTGGAAGATATTAACGGATATTGGCGAATATTAGCGGCTATTGACGGATATTGGCGGATATTAGCGGATATTGGCGAATATTGGCAGATATTAGCGGATATTGGTGGATATTGGCGGATATTTGCAGATATTAGCGGATATTGGCAGATATTAGCGGATATTGGCAAATAATGAAAGATATTAACGGATATTAACGGATATTGGCGGATGTTAGCGGATATTGGCAAATATTGGAAGATATTAACGGATATTGGCGGATATTGTCGGATATTAGCGGATATTAGCGATATTGGCGGCTATTGGCGAATATTGGAAGATATTAGCGATATTGGCGGCTATTGGCGAATAGTAGCGCATATTAGCGGATATTCGCGGATATTCGCGGATATTGGCGGATATTGGCGGATATTGGCGAATATTGGCGAATATTGGCGAATATTGGCGAATATTGGAAGATATTAGCGGATATTGGCGGATATTGGTGGATATTGGCGGATATTGGCGGATATTAGCGGATGTTAGTGGATATTGGCGGATATTGGGAGATATTAGCGGATATTAGCGAATATTCGAAGATATTAGCGGATATTTCCGGATATTGTCGAATATTAGCGAATTTTGGCGAATATTGGCGGATATTGGCGGATATTGGCGAATATTGGTGGATAGACTTCGTAATGACTCCGTAATAACTTTGTAATGACTTTGTAATGACTTCGATATTTTGTAATGAATATATATTGTGACAACCACATCCCTTTTATAATTTTTAAACACAAACTATCTTCTGTTGGTTTTCTAGATTTACCTTCTCAGTTTACGTTATCTATACTTGTACACGTCACTCTATCACCAGCATCACTTACTATAGCATACTACAATATTTCCCCCAAATGTTTGGCCGAGTGTCAGCGTATCTCGGTAGCTGCTCCTTCTACTGTTTTAATTGTTTTCAATAAAGACTCATAATTAATATATTAATAATCAGGTGATGGGTAACCTGACGGCTGAGATGTTGTTAAAATTAATTTTTTAAATTTGTAATTCTAATTAAAAATATTTATTTAATTTTTTTTTTAAATCCCGTTTTCATGTGAAATCAAACCTACCCGCTTGTTAAACAATATTCAATTTATAATTGAGTAAGCCTACAATAAATGTATTAGACCATGTATTATTACATCCAATATAATAATAATAATTGAAGCTCAAAATTTGTGATTATCACCAAATTTTCTCCCAATAATTTATGTTTCGTTATAAATAAATAAATAAATAAATAAATAAATTAATTAATTAATTAATTAATAAATAACTAACCAGCGAGAATTTGTTTAATATTTATTGTAATGCTAACATACATATATCGGCAGAACTTGATCTCTTTGTCACAGGACATGATAACTGTATAACTTTAAGTATGAATACTAATTTCCATACTTTTTTTCTCTCTTGAAAATGTATTTCCAACATATTTTGTAACTGCTGACTATAATACAAAAAATTAAATTTTAAAAATGGTTCTAACGAATGTATTAAAAATACACTTACTTTAAAATTGAAACTTACAAAGTAGAGATGTTGTATAACACTACCATTTTATTGTTTTATTTGAAAACACCATCTATCAGTACTAAAACGGGTTAGAGTACGCATTTTAATATTCAAATTAAATTCAAATCCCATTTCACTCACTTTCTAACTTTCTAACTTACTAACTATGCTTATTATAATTTTGTGTCGCTCATTAAAGGCTATCAAAGTCACAGGTAGGCTATCACTCATTTTCATTTTCATTCTATTTTTGCAAAAGAATCGTTTGAAATATATATTTTTCTGAACAAGTGAAATAGTATAAATTTCTAGATAAGAATATAAAATATAATACGGAAGTTGGGTTTCTTCCAATTTCAGGGATTAATTATTATTTAGACTCGTAAATTTATTTAGTTATTATTTTATTTTGTGACGTATTTGTTACTATATTATACCTCTGTGAAATCGTCCGCCACATGAAATATTGATACATCTTGTGCATATTTCGGATTCCCATCTGATTTCCATTTTAGACGAAACACATATACATATGTATATATATATATATAGCAACCATAAAACAGCAAACAACTCTCTTAAAATATATTTGTAATTATTTAGAAATGTTTTTCACAGCATAACACAGGTTGCTAAAAGACAAAGTTAAGAGAAAAACACATAATAATAATTTCGCTTAATTAGGCTAACTTTTTTTGTAGTTTTTAATAGAAAAACAAAACTATACTGCATACGTACACCACGAAGATTATAATTCACGTCGTCGACGTTTGGATGTCAAAAGTTAATTTAACATGTATATATACAGGGTTGGTGACTAAAAAAAACTATTCCCAGCCAACCTCGTCATCACAAAAAGACCTACATGTAGTATGCGCGCTATTGATGCTGAAAAACATTAGATCGCTGAAGTTTCCAAATGAAAGAAGTAATTTGACAAATACATCCTGTCATTTTGTACAAATTTATCTAGCTGGGTAATCTGGCAACAAAAAATTAAACAAGTTGTTTCAATTTTAATTAATACAAATAACAGAAAAGTGGCATTTTTCTTTTTGCTTTTTCACATCTGCAATCTAGGTGAAATAGACCTTTCGCAAGCAAGGCCATCCATTTTTATTGATATAAAAAAGATGACTTTATTATAGCTTACATTCTCCCTTTCCTTTGCATGAAACTAGCCGAGAATAATTTCGGAAGATTTTCCCAATTTTAATTATCTAATTATTTCTATACTAAATTAACACAAATCACAAAAACAGAAACGCCATATTTGTAGCATATACAAGCATACAACATTTATTGGAGGCAAAGAAACCGCTCAGTTTTCATATTATTTATGTTGTATGGATCGATTTTCCATTGAATCATGTTCATTTGAAATTATTTTAATAGTTAATAATTGGTTACATGTCAAAACGTTACCACTACAAAACGTCACGACGATATAACGTCACCACGATAAAATATAACTAAAATTGACGGATTCTGTTATTCCTCCGTACAGAGGGATGAATTTTGTTTTAATTATTTATCCTTACAATAATTATATTGATACGAATAAACAAACGTTTATATTATTTAATGAAAAATTCATAACTAAGAAAAATCAATTTTAGTACAAACGTTTGTTTATTCGTATCAATATAATTAATAAATGGACAAATAATTAGTCCCTCTAGACGGACGACAATCAGAATCATTTTTATTTATTATTATCTATTTTATCATGGTGACGAAATGTCATGGGGACGTTTTGTCGTGACACCTTCTGGGTTGTTCTATTTAGCAAGCAAAGAATAAAACTTTTTTGAAAAATCGTGATTTTAATTAATTGAACTATTTGATTAATTAACTTTCCTGGGAGGAGCAAATAAACACTTAATTAAATTGATAAATTTATGAAAGTGTTCATTACAAATATACAATTTGACAGTATAGTACTGGGATGAAAAACACGGAACATTAATTCTCCACGGCAAAATCATATCAATATCCGAAGTTCGGTTGATATAATAAAAAAATAAAACGCTTTCCAAAATAACCTTTGTTAATAAATGTTATAAAAACCCCTAGATGATATACATCATGACATTTTGACCGGGAAGAGAAACCCCAGCACTAACAAAAACTCCCTCATAGCATGTAGTAGCTAATGAATAAATAGTGTACATACAAGTAAAACTCCGATAATAATGTTTGCAAATTGGAATTTCTGAAATAAATATTGCTTAAACGTGTACGCCACATTTTATACTGAACGAACTTTATCATTTTGATTGAGGAGTTAATTGTCAAATTTAGTCAAAATTCGGTATCGACTTTTAAGTTGATTCAACTTTTGGTTAATCCCTTCTGAGGGTAAAATTGTCATAAGTGGTCACGGTGTTTGGGACATGTTAAATATCTGGGGTGTATATATATATATGTATGGCCGTTGTTAACTTCCCGATCTCTTAAGTCCTGACAGATCTAATATATCATAATATTTTTCTTGGTTGCTTAGACGCGCCAGTTGGTCTATATTAATATCGATGTATTTATACAGTCTGTGATGATGAGGCATTCGCAGAAAAGCATATATATAATAACCGATATAATTCAGTTTCTCAAATCCTGAAAGCGTTAAGCAAGTATAATATAATAGGTAAATTATTATTGCATACAATAATGTTATACGATTTATTTTCCAAATCACATATTCCATAATGGTTGGCATTCGAAATTTTACGAAAAATAGCAAGAACAAAATATTGATAAGAGATTACTGACAAACACAAAATAATAAATTCATGGCAAAACCGTTTAGGGAAAATTATATTTTACCTGGGCTTCATAGAGTTATTTATGATAATAATTGGAACTGGAATTTAAATTTAAATTGATATATTATATACTTAGACATATTAATAGCCATTAAAAACCTGCTTCGCATAAAAACTATTGATAACTATGGCATATGATTTGTAAAAAGATTTTTGATTATTTTTATTTGGTAATATTTAGGCATAATTTAAAATATTTTATTAATAATTATTATTTAAATATCTGGGTTATTTATATGCGGGTTATTAAATATACATAAATTAATAATTATTAAGTAGAACATTTTTTACACATTTTTGTGAGAATAATTTTTTTTCTCTGTATGCACCATTTATAAAGTAATTCTTTTCAATGCATAGGAACAACTTTCTTTGCATGGAAAAGATTGCGACATATCCCACCAAGCGCGACGTGCCACAAAAAGTAAATTACATACATTTCAATGATCCTATTTCCACTGAGCGCGACGCGAAGCGATGTAACTGAAGTTGAAATTATTCAACTTTTTCTGCGACGCCGCGCGACGAAAGCAATATATCAATAAAAACACTATAATAACTGATGAGACATCATTCATACACACACGTTCCTGCACATACTGGGAAGAGTGAGAGAGGGCACCTGTAAAACAGACTGTATGCATTGGTCGTGAACAAACAATAGTTACCTGCATACTTATCTCCCCAATCTATACGTGACACCGGGCTGAAGTGGTTAAACAGATACAATGCGTGGTCTGTTCATATAGATAGACACATATCTCTGTAGAGCCATAATAGCACATGGTATTTCGTCGCATCGCACTTAGTGGGGAACTAAAAATCTTTATTTTTTGCCGCGCGAGGCTAAATCGCGTTTCCTCGCGTCACGTTGCTCTTGGTGGGTTTAGGCCTCTAGGAAGCCATAGGAGGCCTCTAGGAAGCCACGGTCAACGCCATACAACGTAAATGGTATAAATAAAGATTTAAAAAATTTCACAAAAAAAAGCTTCGAAACACGATATTTCATACAATATAAGTATGGGTAGAGTTATGTTACGTATTAGAGACATGATCATACATTATAAATGAAAAACTAGTGTTTTTTAGCTATTTTGAACAGTCAAATTGTGCCGACGAGGGAAATAATACAATAAACTATAAACATTCTTCGTTTGGCTGCCGATAACAAACTTTATCGTAGTTTGCAAATTGTTTCCAGTTGTCGTCTGATGAGTATTTTATAGATCGATAATTTAAATTCAAATACATTCCAATTAAAAAAGACCCCTTTTATCTCCCTGCCTTTCCATGATTTATTTACACCACATCGCTTCCCTCCATCGTAAAAATAAATTGTCCTCGTATATGGAAAAGTTGCGTTTTTCCATATTTAGGAAAATAATGGAATTGTCAAGAATAATATATATTTTTTTTAATATTAAAAAATGTTACATATGTAATGTTTCAAATTTTGTTTTGTTTTCTAAATCCATTTATAAACCAAATTTAAAAAATAAAACATATCATTTATTACATGCATTTAAATGTATTTAATTTGTATTGTTTCATTTTATACTTTGGCATCGATACACTAGCAGTCTTATGTTGATTTCCCCCCTTTCTTCAAGTTACTATATTGTTCACATAACTGTCAATCCCTCCTTGACGACAATCCCTCCTTGACGACAATCCCTCCTTGACGACAATGATTAATCCCTTTTTAGTTCAACACATTAACACCAAATACCAAAATTATTGAATGTAAAAAATGATCGGTCAATGCGCTTGAAACTTTTTATACACAACTTTCATACATATCCTTTGTTATAGTCCGATGTGACAATATTACGCGGCTGACCCCTATTTGATACATTTACTATGTTGACTAAAAATAAACATGTAAGCATTTGTTCCTCTGTAACAACATTTATAATATGAAACAGTTCTAAATAATAACACATAGTTATTAATTATGAACCGTTCATTATCCTCGTTCATTTGATTATTTTACTATTTTATATTATTTCACTCTGACTGTTTAAAGTATCATTTTCTAATCCCTTGTCATATGCATAATGTTAAAATTAATCTTATATAATTTAATCATAATCATGGGATTTCACATTGGACAATTTACATATTTACAATTTGTCAATCTGTACTCCATACGGGATTAAAAATTCATTGTTTTTCTTTTTGTTGTTGTCAAGGTCTAATGAGTTTTATCAATTAAAATGGTTTCAGGAATTCAATACAATAATTGAATTTCCATTTCTTGAACTGAATCTTTGAAAGCATACGTAACCGCGTTGGACAATTTACTACGACAAGTAAATGTAACTGTACTCATTTAACAAACCTTCTATTAAATGGATAGATTATGGTTCGTGGCAAATTCCAATTCTTCTAATTTAGGCATTGTTCTGTACATGACTCTAAGCTTTGAACTTAGGGGCATTTAATAGAAAATAATCCTCTCTAGATAATTAATATCGAGCATAAATTTCGCACATATAGTGCACTAACTTGAAAAAAATAATCAACATTTAACTGTCCAAAATTTGACGATAAAAACTATAAATATTAATATATATATTTTTAATTACTGAAGTAATGAACAACATGATTGTAAAATGAAAATAATGAAGCACAGTATTGGTACTTAGTTATTTAAAATATTTTAAATTTATTTATATATATATGTAAAACATATAAATATCTCTGGTTGACATCATGCATTCCACAGAGGAACTTTATATACTTACCAATCAACCACATTACGAATCAACAAAATCTAAAACTTAATTGCCTTGTTATCGCCTTTATTGTTGATGTACAATTCCTGTAATTACTTACATTTAACCACCCTGGTAATTATTGATACAGCCCTATGCATATTATATACTATAATATGTAAACACAGGTACCATATGTCCTCCTAGGGTATGTATCCTAAGAATTGATGGATATATGAATCTATATGGACATAGGAGCAGTTTTTGACATCTTATAGATTTCTGCGTTTATAGTCGCTCTTTATGTTGCGCGGTGGCTGTTTACTTTTATCCTCACAAAAATGATAAGTTAAATACATTACGTGATGGTAAGTTATACACCTATGTCGTGGAATGCACACCATCTATGCTATAATATCTTTCAGTGTAATTGAAAATCCAAACTTTAATCATACATTACATGGTATAGTATGTTGATATACAAATGTATCCTGTGTTCCGTTAGCACCCGAGTTGTAGACAGGCACATCTGTTGGGGAACGTAATATGAGTTATACCGACATATGTCTTTATATACATACTATATATATATATCGGTTTTATTTAGAAAATATAGCAAAGCATTAGAACAGCACACGTATTATTAGTATTTATAATACAAATATTATTCGCCACTAATAAGCAACTGTATAAAGATTTGATCAATAGTATATGTCCCTGAATTTAAGAATATGTTTGCTTCGATATTCTAGTAATTTTAAAACAGTATTAAAGTATAAAGAGTCTAAGGTCACCTACAAAAAATATTCTTTTCAACACTTATTTTGTCTTCGATGTCTTATATCAGTGTATACTATTTACAAGCATAACTATATAAAACATCGATATTTAACTATACAAGCAAGACAGATCAAGTGGATTTATATTTAGCAAGAGTACAAATATATCGATAAAATAAATTATAAATCTAGAAAAATACATTCCACACAATTTAGTTGCATAAAATATAATATTCCTGTAAAATATATGATTATTATTTAATTAAATAAGCCAAATTATGTTGATAAAATATCACTTGACCAAACTTTTCTGTATTTAGAAAGATTTGGTCTATTCAATATCATCATCATAAATCGTTTTATTAAAATAAAATAAATGCCGCAGGAGGGACATAAACAAATTAAAAAATTTTTTCAAATGTAAAAAAAAAACTCAGGAGCAACGCTATTACATATAAGTAGAAATAAAAACAAATAGGACGCAGTCCACTTTATGCACTACCATATAAAGGGACCGGACCCGGTCCATTGCGATTGTTTTGATTTCTCTCAAATCCCTTCCCAGGTCGACCACCATTGCCCTTGTATATGTATACGCCATGTCATCGGTGGCATTTCACTATATCGGCGTAAACAAATAAAACAGACTGTACTGATTGACTTTTCTCAATTATTCAGTGGAGTATTATATATAGTACAGGATTGCTTTACATTGCAAGATCAACGAAAATACAGGTATAGAATTTATTAAATATATATTTAATATACACAAAATATATATTTAATTTGACCCATAATTTTTTTAACTTGTGGAGGAGTGTTATTTTGATAATTATCACGTAATAATGCAATTAGTATTATCTTGTGTATTATGTTCATTCCATATTCATTGGTGTTTTACTAAGCTATTAATAGGACAATAAACAGTTTCACTTTCGGTAGTAAAATGTTATTCTTATTCTTCTACATTTAATTCGATGGATTGTTTAAAAAACAGAACAGTATAGATGGAACTATGAATAATCTTGTAAAACCTTTGTTTTTAATAATTCTCTGAGATAAGGGAAAATCCGCGGTCGTAGGGAATTCCTCTTTCCCAAGACGACGCATCACTTTAAACGAGTATTCTGAAAACCATTAAGTACGATGTTAATATATATTGTACATACGTAGATTAATTTCCTAAAGACGTTTTTATTCTTTGTCAATTATAATGTATTGTAAATATTTAATATATATAATTACTTATATGTTTAATGAAAAGCACACTATAACTAATCAATGAACCTTTCAACAAAGGCATAACATGTTTGCTATTGAAATAATATCAAAAGATTATTAAATTGATCTCTAGAAACTCAAAGCTTCCGGAGGGAATGACGCAAAGCGCAATGTAAATCAATGTTCAATATAGAAAAATAATGTTATTTATTATTTATTAATTTATCTATTCTTTATTTACTTATTGTATATTATAAATTTATAATAGTAAATTTCTAATAAATTCATAATATTTTATTGCGATAATGTATGTAGTTTAAGAAATGTTGTACAAATATTTAAACATTTTTAGATAGTAAACAATTCATGAAATAAAATTACAATCTGTAATACATATAATTATTCTTCAATTGGTAAAAAACGAAATAGATGAATGAATTCGCTATTCTTGTTAATATTAATTGTCAATAGAAAATATTAAAACTCGATTTAATGATAAAGGATAAGTTGGTATTATAGTGGGAGAGAAAGAAAAGGAGGCACTGAAAGAAATGATTAGCTTTCTTACCCAACACGGACTGACTCTGCATGAAAAACAAAAAAATAAAAAGTTAAGAAAACCAAAAATCACTAATCGATTTTTCGTCCTGTTTCTTCGTCAGGACGAATTAATGAACTGTGCTCACATATTTAGACGGTGTGTGTAATGGAATATACAAGTGATAGCAAAGTGGTTATATATTAGCGAGACCATATTTCGTTAATGAACTCAAAGTTTTATACAATGGCAGTGATGGCAAAAAAATTTTTTTTTTAGATGTAGGCAAGCTGAGCGCGGGAATTGAAATTTATTGGAATATGTATTTTAGATAGATAATTTAATAGCTTTTGAGCGAATCGTTTTGAAATACCAAATTGGTGTTTCACTTTAACTGACTCTTTATTCGTTGAATTACAATGTGCACAATATGAGAAGACAACAAACATAGCAATGAGCCTTCGTACGTGGAGGAGGGTTATTTAACTTGAATAATAAAATTAATTGTTAAAATAAGCAGCAATTTAAAATTATACGCAAATATTATGTATACTACTGATAGCTTATTTTTGCAAGTAGTATAATAATAATAAAGATATTCACAAATATTACAGAGCTCGTCATCTGGAATCATATGCAAAGAAAAGCAAGTCAATTGGTTGCATTGATCAAAAGTTATAGTACAGTATATAGGTCAATATAATATAGCATATTTGGTTATTTTCTCATAATTTTCCAAACTGGAGTTTATGACGTAATCAGTTCATAAAAAGGTTACTAATCGATAAAAAAATTTGAAAATAAAAATAGATCGACAAGTCTTTAGAAGGTATCTGTATACCAAATTTAAGATTAATCAGATGATAGAAAGTTTGTTTTTCCAGGGGGGAGAGGGTAAAATACTCCCCCTACACTTAGCAAACCCTAAAAAGTATGTCCACGGACGAAGGTTAACTTTTTGAACAAAGTGACAATGAAAGGTTACATGTTAATGAGAATTATTAAATTTACATAATTTTTTTAATTTTTTATAACTATGTGAACCAATGACGTAACTCCAGGTCAGATATTATCCCCAAGATATAATACTTCCGTCTTTCATGAATATAATCGACAACGGTCAAATATTTAAATCAGTACTAAAAGATCACTAATCAAAACTAAACGATCAATAATCAATACTAAAATATTCATAATCAATACTAAAATATCAATAATCAATACTAAAATATCAATAATCAATAATAAAATATCAATAATTAATACTAAAATATCAATAATCAATACTAAAATATCGATAATCAATACTAAAATATCAATAATCAATACTAAAATATCAATAATCGATACTAAAATACCAATAATCAATAATAAAATATCAATAATTAATACTAAAATATCAATAATCAATACTAAAATATCGATAATCAATACT
>JAUZND010037969.1:0-21593 GCA_034780555.1 Coelogynopora nodosa
CTGATAAATTTAATATAGTCATTGTGGTATCGTTACAGTTGTGTATTTTTATTTTGGATATCATTTTTAGGTTTTTACTGAGGCTGAGGTTTTTACCTAAAAGTCAGGGAATTTTGTATCTTTAGTCAGGGAAAATGGCATTTTGTCAGGGAAAATGAGGCTGAAAAATACTACGAACCCTGTATAAATTGGATTTATAGTCCATGACATCATCAAAGCCCTCTTTTGAAAGTCCATTTTTAAATATAAACTGCACTGTCAAAAACAACTAATTTTGTAGATCTTCAGATACATATTTGAGAATTCTATATGCCCTTAGATGCATTCTAGGTTAGATTATGAGATTTTAATTTACGAGCTTTTAAATACGATTATTTAAATACAAATTATTAAATATGAGAAATTCAGTGACGAGTTTTTAATTTATGAGTTTTTTAAATTTACGAGTTTTTACCATGTGGCCTTTTCATATTAGACTCTATAGTATATATATACCTATACAATTTTTAATAGCATGGCATAAAAATAATTGATTTAACAGAATAAAGAACAAACAAATTGTGTTAAAGGGGATCTTCAGGGGTCTTTAAATGCAATCTAAGTTTTAAAATGGAAAATTTTCATCGCTATGCGCCGATTTAGAGGCTCGGATGCTCGCCTCGCCATAAGGGGTGGTGGATAATGTGGCATATGTCCCTGTTTCTTATTCTACTAGGCTTGCAGGTCTGGAAATACCACCCCAGATCATTATGCAGCTGCTAGATGAGTGTACTGTAGGATGAATATGGTGTCTCTGCAGTACCTCCTCTGAGTCTCACATATCTTCGTTGACGAGCAGCTACCAAGTGAATTGGACTTTAATCACTAAAAAGAACATTGCTCGACAGTCCAATGTTGCCGCTCTCTTGCCCATTTGAGACATATTCTTCGGTGCCTCTGTGTATAAGCAAAGGCTTCTTAACTGTGATCCTTCCATAGGGCCCAGCACTTTGCAGATGTCTCTTCACTGTTGTTAGTGATGCATCAACACCATACTCCTGTTGCCATCATTGACCAAGCTCTCTTGCTACTTGACAAGGATTAGCGGCGGATATCCTTACAAGAGCTCAATTCTCTACATAGTTCTTCAAACATGGCCCGGTCTTGCTTGATCATCTACGGAGTGTGTCTCTTGATACTTCGTGACCAACCATTGAATTGTCCTCCTATCAACATGAAATTGATCAGCAAGGTCTGTAACGGAATTAGTGGCATCTTCACAAAGTAACTATCTGGACACGCTTGTCATGCATTAAGCAAGGCATTCAGACAAAAAAATATTTTTTTATTATCATGTAACACAATTTATAACTCAACTGAAGCTGTCTTAATCCAACTAGATTTCTGGCCAATTAAATTAAAAACTGTCAATTGCATAATCAAGAGGTGAGGAAGTCCCTACTGTATTAACAAATCAAGCAGACACAATAGCCTTACCTCCAAGTGAACCTAAAACAGCTACTGTACTAGCTGCATGTAGCATAATCTTCCTCTTTCACTTAATTGGGTGTGAAAAGTATAAGTAACCCAAAAATCGATAACAGGCATAACCTGGGTAGAAAGCACTATTACATAATCACTGTAGGCATTAGAAACATTAAAATATGTTGATTCTGCCTTTCTATCAAAAGTTATTATTATTAATTCAAAATAATCCCATTATTTATTAACATAATTTTAAAATAATTATTTATATAGAAAATAATGGTTAAAATGTAAGTGCAGCGTTTTCAGTGGCCAGGGCTGTAGATTAATGCTCAGGGCAGGCCAGTTGCATTTTGTGTAGTTCAAAAACAAGATAGATATCTCCTGCTTAGTGCACTGATAGTGATAGAGAACCTTGCATAAAACTCATATATCTTAGCATATATATAGGCTAATTCCTTAATATTACTTCTGGTACAGAACATAAATGGAGTTCATACTGGAGGACAGACATGGCCACCAGTTAGGAAGTGTCAAAACTTTATTTAATTAAACAATTAATTATTTAATTGTGGAAGTTTTTTTATTTTTCAGAATAATTTTAGCTTGATTTATTAATATTTTTATGGAAAAAAATTATTAAATAATTATATAAATAGAAAACGTTATAAAGTGTAATATATTTAAAAATTCTACTTAACATATGAATTATAATTCATTAAAATTATTATAAAAAAAAATTAACTATGGAGAAATTTCTTATTATAATTAATAACACAATAAGCATGTTGAATTATAATGCTTTATCAAAATATGTTGCCAATTCACTCCACTGTTTATTTATACCTGTTTGATAAAATATAAAACCAGACATTTAAAATATTTTTAAATTAGTTTGGTTATTTATCTGTCATAGTGAATGCGTATTATAATCTGTATAATATTTTAAGAATGATCTATTAGTTTGAAATGCTCTGGAAATGCTATATGTCATTTAAATATTTTTTATTTACCTATTTTTAATAATTTCATATCTGATTTAAGTAATGATAATTTTTTTGAAATGAGTCTTTCTGTTTATATAATGTTGATAATCTTATATTTTTTACATACAATTGAATATATTAATAATTCTTGGCAGCACATATTCCACAGTTATGAATTTTAATTGTTCTGTTGTTGAAATTATTTTTTATTTCATTTATATTTAGAAAACAAGTACAGGATTTATATTTTTATGCATTATATTTAGTTATAGCTGTTAGTTGTAGATTTTGGTTGTATTTTACCTTTATATCTGAATGTATTTGTTTATTTCTTAAATTTATAAATTTAAATAAATGAATAATACTTATCTAATACTACATATTTAACTATACTATTTCAGTTATTTATTAAAATAGTATTTAAATTTATTTATTTTTAATAGTTAATATAAAACTGTATTAAATAATATACAGTTTTATTGAATAATTATATTAATTTTATATATAAAATGGAGTTATTATATAACTAAAGTTCATTATTATCTTTACATATAATAATAATATAAACATCTAGATAATAATTACCATTTTAAACATTGACAATATTTTAGGTATCCATGACTTATTAACCTATATTTTTTAAACTATTGATGTGCACTAAATAAATAATATGACTATTTGTTAAATCTTTGTTTTGAATATATTACAAGTTTAATAAACTGTAACATATACTTATTAACATATCTTTTTAAACTATTGATGTGCACTAAATAAATAGTGTGACTATTTGTTGAATCTTTGTTATGAATATATTACAAATTTAATCAATTGTAACCCCCCTCCGACTGGTGGATCTTTAGGGAATACTTTTTTAAATGATTACATTTTATTCGATCGAATTTAATTAGTTTTGGCAATTTGCTGAAACTAGCTATATTGCCTATAAATGAAATTAAAATAATGTGATAAATAAAAAAAACATGCAACATGCATGATATAGCCATATAAATAATCATTCATGTTTCTTATTTTACCTCATACCAAATTTGTCATTGGGCATTTAATATAGTAAAACTATTGCTAGCAGTTTCTATGTTTATAAAATATCCATAGTAACATATTTGTTTTATCAAACTAAAAAACACAAAATGAAGATTATTGTAAGCATCACCTTTGCAATGGTAACAACATTTAGTATAGCAACACATATTGATATATTTTTTTAATTTAATTATTTTCATTACACATGACTTATTAATAAATGGTATTAATATTCATATTATTTATCAGCAAATTGAAATAGCTTGAATAATACTTATTATTGTATTTTAATATAATACACTAAACACAACACTTTCAATTGTTCTTCTTCACAGTAGGATATTTATGAATTAGTTTCAAGTTCTCAATTATCACATTATAATGTAAATTTATTGATGGAATTAAACGTTGAAAGTAAAATATTATTTTAAGTTAATGTATTTTGTAATGCATTTTGATTGATTGTATTAAAAAAATTATTATATCATTATTATAAATCTGATTTTACAGCAGCAATTAACTATTTATGAATATAATGTTTACATGCTATTTGTTTTTATTTGCAGACCTCATTTGTGGTGGATGAAGTGACCAACATTGTTAAAGAGGTAATATTTTATATACTAAATAAATGTTAATGATTTTATATTTATATTGTTATAAATAATAATATTAATAGTATTAAAAGTAGCCTTTATTTAATAATTAATAAATATTATATATTTAATGTGTAAAAACAAAACCTTACAAAATTAATTACAAATACATTTCAAAATAATTTTTTCGAAATACAAAAAATATTGGCTAATAACAATTTCACTAACTCACTAAAGTAAAAAAGTGTTTATTTTTAAGGATTATTCTATATAATAAGAATGGTATTAATATTACATAATTTAATTAATTTAAATATATTAAATTGTTGGATGTTTGTAAAAAATAGAATTTGTTGAAATTATATTATAAAATGTTTATTTTAAGGCTGTTAATTTGTATGAATATTCTTTTGAATAAAGTTTACTGCCTGGTCCCTTTTTTCACAGTGTATAATATGCACAAGTGAAATAGTAAAATAAACAAATATTTATTACCTACCTGATTAATTCATTGCTTAAAATTGACTTTTTTATTGTTTTATTCAATCATGAAAATTAACTCATATTTCATTGAATTTAATTTTTATATTTTAACTCTTGTTGCAAAATTAAATACTCTATGTAAAAAGAATTAAAATGTTATTATATTCAAATTTAATAATTTTGGATCTTTTGATATAATGTTGTTTTTAAACATGTGACATATATAATGCACAAGTATGCAAAAAAATCAATTTTTGAGCCACACTGACCTGTAATTTTAAAAATACATTATTCCGGTATCCATTTATAAATAGAACTGTTTCACATTATAATATTATTTTTTATTTAAATATATTAGAATCGTAATTATTTTAAACAGTTTTTTTACACTTTTACATTTAGTTTTAAAGTAGTATCTCAACATTTTCAAGCAATCTTGGCAAACCTTATATTTTAATTACAGATCTCTATCATTTAAACATTACATTTATCATTCGTTCTGAAAATGCGCCTTTGCCCATGTCATATCACCATCAGAACAGCGATGATTATTTATATTTTTCAGATGAATCAAAGTATTTATTCATTAGTATTCATTTTCTTTCTGACGTTAGTGTATTGAGGGATCGATCGGTACGTCTGTTTATGCCCAAAACAAGGTAAACCAATGGACATCAAGTATTATTGAACAGTGTCTTAATCAACTGACAAAACTGGGAAAGAACTTTAAATATATCGGTGAGCTGGTAATACGCATTACCCTTTTTATTTGTCTATTTTTAATTTAATGTCTGGTTGTTAAATTTGTGTTTGTGATTAAACTGTTGTCAGCAAAAATGTAAAACTTATACTATTTTTTAAATATTGCAAATTTATACATACATTTTCAAATATCAGTATTTTTTTATCAAACAAATTTAAAGTATAATTGAGTAAAGTTGAGTAAGTTGAATAAGTAACGTGATAATTTTTCAAGTATTTTTAAATGTCTATAATATTTATATATAGCAAAAACAATAAAATTTAACATTTATCAAATTATGATAAATGTGTTTAGATTTTAATTGTCTCCATTAAAAGTTGAATTATTAGTTTTCATTTCAATGAGAGGAAAATAATAGAAAAAGTTAAAATTCACAAAATCTAAGCATGAGTAATCAACAATCTCAAACAAAAATGGTATTTTTTAGATATACAGATATAGACAGGGGTAGTACTAAATTCACATACCCAAATAACATAAGTAGCGAAAGGACACGAACTACTCTGGTAAATGTCAGTTTATGGTGCTTGGTGTTACAGTAGGTAACATATTTCTTATTTGTTTTTTTTACAATAAGCCTACTTAATTTATAAATGTTTAATTTTTAATTGGATAGATAGGCTTGTGTTTTTAGCGGTCATCAATCAATCAAATCGTTAATATGTGAATTTGTGTTTTTAAAATATGAACAATTCATCATACATTTTTGATGAAGGTACTCCGAACTTCTTATTTGAAATGGGCAATTTCGATAGAGTTTTTTTTTTATTACAATGCACATTATATTTATATAATGAATTATTAATATGAATATATGTGATGTTATAAGAGTCCTTATTATATTAAAAGATTATCATTTATTTGATTAACTGTGCCCTCCATTGATGAAACGGTAATTGAATTCCTAATAAATAAAACGGATAGCAGCTAAGATCAGATAGCAGCTAAACTATACTTTTATTACTTTTATTTCTTATAAACATGTATTTCTAAAAAAATATGTATTGACTTTGTATACTGAAACTATTTTGGATATGTATATTTACACAAGGAAAAATATGTTTGTTGTATTTGTTAGCCACTGTTGACGCTGTCCTTACCCAGATAAGTAGGCCCTATACTGTTTCACTGTTTTCAAGATTTTTGCATGCCATTCATTGTTGATTGCTAAGTGGCGAGTAAAACAAAAACAAAAAACCTTGTTTGATTTAGAGCATTCTGTTGAATATATTTTTCACGCCAGGTTTACTTTCTTGTGGATTCATCTATGTATATGACTCTATTCGAGATATCCCCTCATAGTATAATAAAAAGAAGAAATGTTTTCGAGAATAGTTTCAGTAAAACTGAATACATTTATGGCATTTTGTCATATTCAGATTGTAAAACAATTATTAATGAGTATACGGTTAATAATAATATAAATTACATATGGAAATTTAAATTTCTTAAAATGAATTATGTAGTATTACATTTTATGATGTAAATTAAATATATCATATATTTCAATAATGTGATATTTGGTAAATATTACATAAATCAAATTCTAAAAATATTAGAATAAGATTTTTAAAGAGAAAAGTCTAAAATATTAATACAATTGTCTAAATTTATTGGTTGATCTCAATTGATTTTTGGATTTTTCTATCACTTTTAAAGTAAAAGAAACAGAGGGTGTTTTAAAATTGAAGGTGTTTCTTAATATAAATTTAGTTAGTTGTTTACTGACCTTCTTTCTCCCAGTTCAAAAATTGATCGATTTTGTTCTTGAAATTTTGTGTGTAGTGTTCGTTGTCCTATATATAGGTCTCCAAACAGCTTACATGTTAGTTCATAAATGACTTCTTTACTATTGAAACTTTTATAAGCATGAACACATTTCTTAGTACCATATTACATAGTATTTTGGAAAAAGAAAATAATGTTTAGATCTCTGACATTTATTAGATATAGAAATTATTTCTTCTTTTTATTTTAATATTATGAATCTTGAAACTGCCAACAATTATATTATATCCGATTATAATGTATTAATATTGTGGTTAAAGGCAATGCAAACTATAATTTCACATATTAAGTACTATTTAAAGTGTCATTGTATTAGAATAATAAAAAAAAAGATATATAATGTATATTTTTAACTCATTCATTGATTAATATTCATTGATTGTTGTTTGTAAATATCTGCTTTCCATTTTTGCATTTTTTATAATTTTAGTTTGATTTTGTAAAGGTGAACTATTGTAGTTTTAATAAAAATTAAATTTAGAAAGAAATTACCATTTCAATAATTGTTTCAAATTTTAATAAAATAATTGTGGTACTACACATATAATACGTGCATTTTAAGTTTGATGCTGTTAAAACTTGGATTTGTTTTAATCTTTTGCGGATGTATTTGTGCTTGTATTCTTATATCTGTAAAGCGTAATCTCCTTGTGAAAATCTATGAAGATGAAGAAAGATAATGCACGATTTCTAATCTCTTCATTTTGCTTCTCTTCAGTAACATGCGTAATCATGCAAAAGAATGGCGCTGGAATTCACACGGCAAGCTCCTGTTTTTGGGATAATTCCACTGATGGTACAGTGTTTTTATAAATTTTAAATTAAGAGAATACAACTTTTGAGATAAGATTATATTTTTCATACAATACGATAATGTCTAAATATGATAACATAGCTTATTGTTACTTTCTAAAATTAATATGTAGTTTCTTATCCTTTTATGTCAAATATGGACATAAATATTTTTTACCATAATCTTATGAAATAACCTTCCGATTACTTACATTTTATTTAGCGTTTTGATAATAAAAAATCTAGCCTATTGAAAATAAACAAAATATATAACAGTTTTCTTTAAACTATAGTTATATTATACACTTGTATTAGTAAACATTTTTTAGGAGAAGTCATTTCTTTATATTCTTATTTCTACATAATTCTTCATGTAATGTTTAAAAATTATTTAAAAAACACATCTTATTTTAGTCGTAACGTAAAATTTGGGTTATATGTAGTAAAATGTTGGTTTACGTTATAATACATGAATTGATAAAAATGAAACATAGCCTAATGTATTTTGAGCGGCAGGTTGTCTATTTCACAGTGGCTTTTCTTATTTTTTTCATCAGTTTACAGTATATGCTCAGGAATACCATTGAATAATCTTTAACTCAAAACACTAGATACTTATTAGTGTAGCACTATTTCAACACGTATACAAGGTGTTTGGTAGTAATGCTGGTGCTTACAAATTTAGACTACACTATTGACCATATACACACGGAATTATTGCTGTCAACTGACCCATGAAAAAGGTATTACCCAGATGTGTGAAATATATGAAGCTAGAACCCCATTATCTCTTATAGTATTAATGAAATTGCTCTAAGACATATTAAAACCTTGATCGTAATTTACTCAACAGCCGTTAATCGGAAATCTTTTAAATGTTGACCTACCCTTGAATTATCTAGAGTTAGCACTTACTAAATACATTATTTGAAACTACATATTATAATACAATACTTTATATAATACAATTTACTATGTTTACGTTATCATTAATACATTATAATATTATTATTATTACATAGTATATTTGCATTATTTAATTTAATGTAATTTGCATTTTTAATATTGAAAAATTAAGTATTTTTAAATAGCATTAGTGAATATATTTTATTGATTTTAAATAGTTTTTAAAAGTTATATATTATTATTGTTCAAGATGACATCATAAAAATCCCTTGGTTAAAAATTTTTTCTCTTCTTTTATTCGAATGATTATAATAATAATTTATATGGAAATTCTATACGATAATATTTTAATCTCTTTTGTTAAACACGATTTAATTGAATTACTTTTAAAATAAACTTCGTTTAACCGCAGTCCTCTTTATTTTCTAGCATATACCTATTGTTACTAATGTCTAATTACTTATTACTATGAAATCGGGCATGTTCTACTAAATTAATAGTAGCACAACATTTTAAGTCAAATAAAACCAGATATAATTTGTTTTATAAGAAACTATTATTAATCAAAACCATGCATAATTCTGCAACTTTCTGCAAATGTTCCAGACGTAGTCAATTCTGTATATACAACACGTACTTGTAATTTGCAGTCAATGAGATTTTTTAATAAGAGTTGTTTTTGTCCGTAAACATTTTTTATTTTATAAAACTTTTTACTCTGATGAAATTTCTTCATTTTTAATTTTAAAAGAATGCCTCCTATTAAAAAATGGCAGATTATCTTTTCATCTCGGCAATCAAAATATGTTTCTGTATTATGCGATTAGTTAGTAAAAAAATGTATTATCAACATTTTCAAATTAATTCTTAACAATTTTAAACATTAATATATTAGAAAATGCTTTGTAATATTAATATACTAACTTATAATTTTCCATCACGCATACTATTTCTGGAATACCCTCCGCTAAAAGATCCAGACAATGTTGTCTTTTGTAAAATAGAATTATAGCAGCTTTTGTTGATATTATTAGTATGCATTGGTATATTTAAGGGTCTAATTTAAACGTAATCATGGTATAAATAGGGAATATTAATCTAATGCAGCTTAATTATATGCTCACAATATGTATATACTAAATGAGGGAAATATATTTTTACTACTTGGCTATTTTGAAGTAGTATTATTAGTTTTACACATAAATTGTTGACTATTTATCTTACAGGTAGCGGCACAGTAAAATGGGAGAATAAAACAATGTATTGCATTGTCAGTGCGTTCGGTCTTGCCATTTGATTTACTTGTCTTCTACGATTACTATGTCGATGTTATACTACGATACATACCCTAACATGATGCAATGTTTGAAGCAGATTGAGCTCTCCATACGTCTAATGCTCTTATTGTATCATGAATATCTTTATTTTTTGTTATAATTTTATTTTCGGTTTGTTCTATTTCTCATTTTTGAGTGAGTGTAAAAGCCTCATTTGAATAGCCAATAGTTTAGAGACATGCATTGTTGCTACATTTTATACGCGTATAATATTCTATAAATATATGACTTCTGTGATGCAATATGTTTGTTTTTTCTTCAATAATGTTACCACCGTTTGGAAGATACGGTACATACATTTTAAAATATAAAAATTTTACTTTTAATTATTTTATAAGGCAGGTAGTAAAAATGCAAAAAAATATTGATGATTCTTGTCAGGAAAATAAATTATTACTAGTTATACTTAGAACAGCGACACCAGTCAATTGACGATTTCAATAAAGCTATCGCAAATATATTTACAAACGCAAATTTATTACGTTCTGTAATCATAAATACATACTTTAATTTATTATTTTTACTATTATTGATATTTATGTCACGTTTTTATTAAAAAAAAGTGAATTATTTCCGTTTACCACAATTTCTATGAAAGTACATTTAAAAATACGATAAAAAATGTACTTCATGAATCGACAGCGCGCTTTTGTTGATGAGAGCTGTTCGTCTATGGTTAAAAAAGGACCACGAAGCGATTGAGAATTGACAAAATTAGGGAGAACTTGTCGATTTATTCGTGATTGTCAAATCATAAATATGGTTTTATTTCACGATCGCAATCTTGAGGCATCGTCTTGTTGAATACTGGAAAACCTGTATTCTTGGACTATAGATTATCAAATGGGAAATTTTTTGGATTGTTGATTAAGATTAAGAAGGCCAATAAACGTATCGAGATGTTCTAATTGTCATTGCTAGCTCTTTTTACGCATTCTTGGTGCAGCAATTGACGATATGACGAAGGCTCCAATCATTGAGGATTTCTCTAAAGGCTTCTAACTGCATTTAAATCGTCTAGTAGGAAATTGTGACTCCAACTCGTACGCTAAATACTTTGTGGCGTTCTGCTCTTCCAAAACATCTTCCATTTCCATCTCTGACGAGACGCTACCTAGTTCTATATCGTCCTTCAACTTTTCCAGCTTGTCAATTAGCTTGATATTTTTCTTCTTCGTCACTAGAGCTGACTACTCATTCTTGAATTTCATGTACTTCTTCATCTAAATCCCATCGGATTCATCACCAAGATCTAAAGGAAGATCTAATTCTTTGCTTTTCTGACAAACATTTTCTGTTGAAATTCTGTTGCAATTTTTGAATATAAATGCAAAAATTTGATCAGAAATTGTAAAAGAGCCAATTAATTTTTGCTTAATTGATAACCTAATCCTAATGGACAGCTAAGAAAATGTGAATTTGTTGAGACATTGCGTAATCAACTTTGGTAATTGCTAAGTTGCGTTATTTTATCCACTAATAATTATAATTTTATGACTACAAATGTAATCACTTGGAGAGTATAACAATGTAGTTTTATGTATTATTATAATTAATTATTACGAAAAAATAAAATCCGTCAATTAACTGGATTCGCTGTTCTAGGTATAACGAATTTCCCACTGTGTTGAAGATATATTTTTGATAAGCACCCATATATTTTACAATTAAATTGCGCGTAGGTAATCTCATTCCAGCAAATTCGCTCCGCGCATGTTACGGGAGCTAACTTCAATAAAACTTAATTGGTTCAGGACTCATGAGCTTCAAGGCTAAAATAATGTAGGCTCATTGTTCTAAGAACTAACGTTATTTCAACTAATAGCGATTGATAGCGATTTGTGGTAAGGACTAATTTATACTAGAAAATTATACATTAATTTATGTACAACATTTCTTGTATAGTAAATAAGAGTTATATTAAAGTAACTAGATTGGTTTTTCAGAGGATTGTTTTTTGTTTTTATTTCTGTGGAACTTTTATTTAGCGACAATTAAACATAGAAAATTTAATAATATATGGTTGTGTAAAACAATAATTATGAGGCATAACAATTAAAGTAATTCGACATGTGCAACATTGTTTAATGTACCACCTTGTAATTCTTGTATGATTTTCAAATTAAAGGGTGTGTGTCTTATCATCTACACATTTTTAAACGAATTTATTTTCATAATTGTGGGAAGTAACTTTATTTCTACTATATATAATACTGATCTATTAATATATCAATAATTATCATACTAATATTTGCATAATACAAATACAAGTAATAAGCAATATGTCTGTCTATGTTCTGCAATATGCTCATTTTTTCTCCATACACTTTTTTCAATCTATTTAAAGTAAACATACATATAGTCATTAAGTATATACCAACCACAAAAGTCAAATTTGAAAATTGTATATTAATTTTAATTAGATATTTTCATAAGAGATAGTTAAATATAGAATGTGTACCTTTTTGCATATTTGGACTTTTTCAGTCTGAGATTTGTTTTTTTGAATTAAAATTTTTCTTTGATTATTAGTTATAAAGATTTGTATTTTGTTTTTTGTATAAGTTAATTTTCATAATGAAAAACTCTCGTAAAGTTTAGCTCTAGATTAGCAATACTTATAAGTACATAGAGGCCGACTCATGTTAGATTTGAAGCTCGTGGACCTTGAACCAATTGGTCTTTAGTCAAGTTCGTTACTGTGATATTATGCTCCGGGGCAGTTTATCTGGAATGAGATGAGCCTACGCGGAATAAAGCGAAAAGTTGTTCCGCTGAAATTAACAGTAAGACATTATTCAATATAATAATTATAATAAATTCAATCAAAATTTAAAATGCATTTTATTATAATAAGTTGGAAACTCTTGTTACTATAGAACTATTCTAGTGTTATAGGAGAGTGATTCGAAAAACAATGCAGCAAAACATCTGTTATACAATACACATTCTAGTTAAGTGTTACAAGATAGATCCGATTTTTCTCATCGTAACAAAATACACTTATAAAGCATATTTTACAATATCTCTAAACATAGAGGGCTACATTTTGGATATAATGTAATCGAGTTATCCAAGGTTAAACAATAGATATATGATTTTTGTGGGTGAAAACCCCGTCCGTGGTAGACAAATTTAAAGAAAACTTTTTTATCACGATATATTTTACAATATTAGTATTTCGAACTAGTTAAATTAATTTTACCGATGAAAATAATAATGAATTTCTTAGAAGATTTGAATAAGCAGGGTGAAAAAACAAGTTTCTATTCTATACATACTTCCAAAACCATTTTTTTGTTATGATTGGTTTCCCGAGTAAGGTTTTTTGCTCACATAAAATTAATTTGATACTTATTTGAAACATGCAAAGAATGTTAGACTATTGCTGATTTTTCTGATTTAATATTAATTAAATATTAAATTTTAATATTTTATTCCAATTGTTAAATTCATATTTATTAATAAATTATTTATCAATAATATATTTAATTATTCAATCATTATTAACCGTAATACTTTTAGAAAATAGAGTACGAAAATCGTAAAAAACGACATCTTACTAAAAAATATAATTGTTAATACTGTGTTCATCATAGACTAACTATATGTTATTTATAATCTATATAACTGGTAGAATATATCATTGTAGGATTAAGTAAAACATTTAGTACGGATGCTATATATTTAGAGCGATCTACACGAACCCTCACTGCTAAAAATGTTGAATGTAAAATGCTCATACTACTTGTACTAATGATGACCAAATTAACCAATTGTATCCTTTATGAAAAGATAGTGCTTCTATAAAATATTGTGACAAGTGATCTCACTTAGCCAGATGAATATATATATATATATTGTGAATTTTAAAAAGTATATGTTATCCTTTGATTCTAAACAGCAGGGTTAATTAATTCATTGTTAGTAGTATGCAAATCTTAGAGTCAACTTTTTATTGACAGTGACCTTCTTTTTCCTCATCATAAATACATTTGGCTTTCAATCGACCAACAATGATTTAATGGATCCATTACACTGATCCTATGTGTTTATCACTAAACATTTAGTTTTATCGTGTTCAACAAACATTTAAAGACAGTCATAAGAGATTCTGAGTGAGGTTCTAAGCAATGAGTTAGTTCTATTTATTTATATATTCTGTTTTCAAAATGGTCGGATTTATTACCTTGTCTGATGAAATTTAGCTATATGTTTTCTATTTCTAAGAACGGTTACAACTATAGCTTAATATTTATTTAAAAATACAGAATATTATTTTTGTTACTTTTATTCTTTTAAAAGATGTTATTTACGAAACCGTAAAATTCCCAATAAGTGTAGAATACTATGTACAAAGAAGACACAGGCATTAATGTTTGGTCCTCTGAATATATATATATACGTATATTTAACTATAATTAATATATTTATTAATTATAATTATCTATATAATTATATTATAATTAATCTATATAATTATATTATAAAATTAAATGTTATATACTGAACTGAAACATTAGAATTGTATTTATTAATTTATTATTTATCCTTTGGACTTATGATGTTCAAAGTTTTTAATTAAACTAAAATAATACAGCAAAATTAATAATTATTGATCTAACGTATGTATTTTTAAATATTAGATTTTTGAACATTCATTAAGAATGATAACAATTAACATTAATAGTTTGTTAAACGCTTCCAATATATGAGTTAATTAATTAATTCATTAACAATAAGACTGATTTTTTGATTGATGATTTATTTCTTTTAAACGGGATATATTTTAATGCTTTTATTATACATTAATTTTTGAAATCGAGTGTATTACCCATGATCGGCTACACTTTTTAATATGTTAATGGAAAAATATTAAAGCGCTAGTTTTTAAATTGATTCATTACTTGATGAACCGTTCTGTGCTTCATTAAATAAAGGTTTTTATTATTTATTATTATTATTATTATGTTAATGTTTAAATCATGAAAATGGGACTCCTAGCACAAATAATATAAATATATCATATATATTGTATATAAATAACGATATCATGTTAACGTATTTTTTTAATAAATTTTTGATATTTGGATTTAATAAAAATACGTATGTTGATCCAATAATTTTATTCTCAGCCATTACCTAACAACCAGGTCTGCACCAATTGAACGAACTACTTAATACAAAAAGGCTATATATATATATATATACACTGTAAAGATGCATTGCACCGTGCACACTTTTTCAGAATTAAGGTTTCTGATACAAACAACAAATGCCAATTATTTGTTTTAATAAATATGCTATCTCCATAAATTTAGATCAACTTATAGATTACTATGAGGCCCATGAAGCTGCTACTGCTACTGCTGCTGCTTGTGCTCCTTTCTTCTGAAATAAAAAGTATATCTATCACTGGAGTATATACGTATGAATTAGTTAGTTAACGAAATTATAGTATTGTTGACGCGAAAAGTACATTTGGACCTGTAATAAACATAAAGAATTAATAATAAATAATAAAAGAGTATATGCATTGTCCATTTTATATCCAAGAGTCAAGGAATAATGTCATGTCAGGGAATCTATGAAAATCTCAATAAATTATCACTGAAATACCAAGGAAAAGAAAGCATTTTCATAAAATGTACAGGGAACTTAAAAGAAATATATACACGATATCAAAAAGTTGTAATAATCTTGGTTGTTACCGTGCAATTTTGTTTATTAACCACGTCGGGAGGGGTATTAACTTCACAATTTAAATAAAATCATTATTAATATAAAATGTAACTGATGCTAATCTCCTTACAAAAATTTTATTTTTCATAATGTAACTCTTATTCTAAATTTTTTCTTCTTCAATATTTTGACCGCAAAAATAGCATTTAAAAATTATGAATTACACCAAACGCATACGTTTCTAAAAAAGTCCATTTTGTTTAAAAATTGTATAGTTACTAAGTGCATATATATACTTTTCATGTTTAACTGTTTAGATAAATTTCTAAATTATATTAAATTAAATTTGATTTTATTTGTTTTGATCGGATCACACCAAAAACAATTACTCTTAGAATAGTATGTATTTAATCTAATTATTTAATAGTGCATAATATAATTAGTTAATACATTTAAGTGCTTAGTCTCAGTAGAAGATTTTTGTTCTAAATTGATCCGATCAAAACATACCCCATCAGTACCTATATAATGAAATGACTGATCATCTTAAATCTTCATTTGATTTACTTATACCAAACAATTAGTAATGCTACCAATTATCAAAAATAAAATAAGTTTTATATTCGGGATAATAAAAAAGAGAGCTTTTTATGAGCTGGGTATATAACCATTTACCAGATCAATATCTGTTAAAGAGAATAATGTAAAATATTAAATATTAACTATTTGCCTCTATTTATCAAGTATATATATATGTATAATCAACTTCCAACAACGTTGTGTATGTTTGTACAATAAGTAATAAGTAAGTAATAATAAGTAAGTCTCTATAGTGATTTATGTAGATCTGATAAGAAATCATATATTAATTACTAATTTCGAAAATACATAAACGAAGGATTAGGCATCTACTTTGAATTATATAATGGTTGCTATATATGCTGATTGTAAAGTGTATGTTCGACTAAACACTAAACTCCGTGGTAGAACCATCTTGGCTGCGCCATAAACGGTGTAGTCTGTACGTTCATTGATTTGCATGGGTACATTTATGAAATGCTATTAATTGTTGGAATTATGTTCCTGGAATCATCCATATTATAAAATTTGACTAAATCTTTGTTGAAGGAGGAGGGGGGTATTGGGTGGATACAAATACATATATATGTATATTGGGTGCATATACTTGTACCATAAGGAAACATCATGATACTATACAACTAAAAAAATATGTTGACATTAATGATTCAAATTTTAAAGTAAGACATTTTTTAATGAAAATAAAAAAATATTTTATGTATTATCTCATATTGAACTAATATAGTAAATTTGTGTAAAATGTATGTATAAATTTCATGCAAAAAATATATTAACATATAGGAACATACATTTTTACATTTTTATAAATTATTAAACAATTATTATATTTTTCATGGTCAGGTAAATTTATCAAGTATATAGATACTGTGAAGTTCAGAATGATCGGTAAAGTTACTTTTCAAACATTAATACCTAAAAAAATGTGTGTCAATTTGACCCCCCAATGCTGTGTTGGTCAAGCCGGTATAAAAATAATTTTTATTGATAGATAATATATTTTTTAAGAAATTAATTAAATAAGGCTAATTAATGCAGCTTGTTGTCAACTTACTTTTTATCTATATTCGTCAAAAATTTAGTCCAGCCGAAGCTTCTGCTCTCTCTTTCTGAATCAAGGTCTCGAGAAACTGAATTGTCTTCCAGACAAAGCTTCCGTGCTAATGAAAGTGACAATAAAAAAGGCTATCATTAGTCGTTTTATCAATATGTCAAAAGTTTGTAGGACTTTTGGAGATCGTGTTAAATGTGGATCGTGATAGGAAAATGTTATTCACAGTGAATTCACAGGACGTGACTAATTGAAACTATATAGTATGTATGTATAGAATGCTAAGCGTTTCGCATACTGCTTTCATTCAGAATTTAGGATGGATGGTAAAGGAGGCTAACTCTTTATTAAAATGCACTGTTTTAGTAAAACAGTTTATAATTTAGAAACCGACTATATTTTTTCAAATCACTTATAATTATATAATATGTGGCCGCAGAAGATGAGTGACAGGTTGCCAACATTATTTTTTTAAAGTCGCAAATACAGCATACCCTACACTAATATTGCAAACAAAAGACAATTATTTGTTGCGTTATATAATTATACATTTAACACATTAAACATAGATTATGTTATAATTACTTAATAATTATGCAATAGAATTAACGCACCTTACAATTTCATTTGAAATTTAGACATTCTGTACACCTAATCTAGGTCAATATTTTAATCATTTATCCAAAAATGGAAATATTTTATCAGCTATAAACATCAATAGTATTTATGTACATCACATTAAAAACGTCAATCAGTTTTTAAAATATTGGATTCGCACATGCAAATAAATGACTTCTAAAATAATAGGGTAAGACAAACTTAAGGTGTCTTGCTATATTTCTTGAATAGAGTATACTGTGTAACGCTGTTTGCAAAGAAGCGATCCTTTATTTAGGCTGAAAAATGATTTTACAATTTTTAATTGAGATTCTTTCCGCTGTGTCGCATTTGGTGTGAATAGGCATTATGGCGCTTTGCGAGTTTCATCTACAAAGTATATGGCATTGGTATTATTTGGAAAGATTACATAAGAATCAGTGGTGATACAGGCAATTTGAAAGAGAATACTTAAACTATAGGCTCTATTATATCTATTGAATTCTCAATGAGAGGAGAATCAGGCAGAATTTGCGCGGAGCTAATTATGACATAATTAGTTATAACATTGTAATAGAAAAGTCGTAATATGTGGGCCAGTATCATAATAGATTCATACAACTCATTTGCAAAAATTTGCCTTATTTCTATAAATCTAATATTGAAATATATTATATATATATATTTAGCACGTAAAATTAAAAATATGTAAATCTAATAAAGTACACTGAGCATAGACATTGGTCCTAATTCAATCACGACACAAAGAATAGACTCCCCTAACAGAAGTTTAAAAAAAATTAAAGATTAATACAATTATACTGTTAAATTGCTCTTCTTCTTCTAATTTTCAGTTCCAAATTCCAACTTAATCTTATTTTTGGAATGTACTCTGCAAGTTGTAAACATTTGTTATTAAGTTTTTATTATTTGGTATTTGTTATTATTCGGTAGCTACAATATTATTCTATTATGAATATAAAAAACCATTGTTATATTAAAGCAATATCTACGTATAGATATACTGCAGGTATAGTTATTCCTCAATGTAATAATCTGAAAAAAATATTATATATATATCATAACTAAAATATTGTAACATCTAAAAACCACAAGTGTTAAAATATTATTGTTGCTTCTTTTGAAGTTTATTTAATTCTAATTATAACAGTGTATTAAAACCTTTCATTGACAGAATACAGCCGGTAGTAGAAGAGAAAACAGAAGCACTGTTAGTCGAACCATCTTCAATAAAATTGAGATTTCTTTTAGACATACACTTATGTTAGAATAAAATATGTACTTGTATTAGTTTCAAAAATTGCGAAAAAAACACCTGTCTAATAATCATTTTTGTAAGAAAGTATTATACATTCCATAAAGCATTCAGATAGAATTTGTATAGAGTATATTTCCTTTATGTTAAATTGCAGACAGAATTTTTTTATCAATACAATGTTTTGTTCTCAATCAGTATATATTTATTTAACTATGTATAATGTACAAACATACGGACTGTTTTTCATAATAATATTGCTCAAAATCAAGCTTTTGTTATACCGCAACATTCGTTGTGATGTTGTTTACGGCAGACTAAATGAGTGAAAGAAGACATTAAGTAGATAGTATACTACATACTATGATCTAAATCAATAAACACAAAAATGGTTATGATATTATGGAAAAAGATAATTCGGTCCCGATTACTCTATCCTATGTGACTAACTAATGTTGCTGTTTTTTTAAAGCCAAAGTTAACACAATTGCGTAAAACCCAATATATATTGTTTTCGGGAAATTTCCATCTCCAGGAAACTATGCTAGTTATCTGCTTCTATAATATCAAACCTTTCAATTTCATTATCTCATTTTAAAAATTTTTTGGGAATAATTAAGTTCTCACTCTATAAAGCTATGAAAATTATAATACAAGAAATAGAATACAATACTAAATTACTTTTTCATTTACCTTCATTATTACTTAAAACAGTAGCACAATTTTTCAAATTTTGTTTAAAAAAGTCAATATTGGTAATAGTATTTACAAATTTACTTGTAATTTTTAATGAGCATAAACATTTTTAAATAAAAATAACATGTTTAGTTGTCTTCACACATTTAGTATTTGTATTTAATTTAGTCGAATATTTAATATATTTTAATCCATACTCAAAATAATTAGCATTTTGTTTGCTAAACATATGTAAAACAATTTCTAAAAACGTATTTTGGGTTTAATAATTGATTTAGTTTTATATGGAATACTTTGACACTTATTAGTATTTCTCCGGTATTTATCGGGTTGGTATCATTGGTGTCATCATTTTATTTTCGAATATAAAGTTCTATTAAAAAAATATTTGTACATACCTTATTCGTTTTTTATGTTGTAATGGCTTTGTCCGGTCTATGTTGTGTTTAGAAGTTGTAATAATTAATATCATGTATTAAATTATTTTGATAAATTTATCAGAAAGAATAAATTCTGAGGCACAACAAAGGGTTTAAGATACACAATCGCATTGCATTGCTCGTCAGTATTTAACACACACACTCTGTGTTTTGATATTATAGCAATTATATTGCTGTTAAAAGCAGGAATTGAATTATGCATATTTGTGTAGAAAAAATACTGTTACACCTATCCATCAAGTTATCCATCAACGTAATTGCATATTTTCAACCACAATCACAAACATTTAATTGAACCACATTCTGCCTCCTCATTTCTCGTATATTTTTAACATACCATTGGTAATGAAAAGTAATCCAGAATGCCAGTTAAAATAAGGAATTTACTGTTGTACGTGGAGGTGATTTAAAACAAGATAGTAATCTTATAACATTAAGGAATATTAGAAAATATACAATACGTTAAATAATACATCTGCTTTTTAGATAAGACTATTTAAATCTTTTACATTTTCTGTTTTTAGCATAATAATCGATTAATTATTTTTTTATTCTTAAAATATTGTGACAAAAAATGCAGATGTTATTTACACGTCAATGCAATGCAGGGAAGTAAATATTATAGCATTAAACGTACAGTATAAATGTTTCGTTTTAAAAAAAAGCATTGTTAAGAAAACAATCGGATAAGCAGCCACAGATTTTTCGATCGATGGATTTTCTAATTGTGATGGTGATTTTGATTGCTTTGATGAGTAAGTATATTTAAGCCATGATTTTCTTCAGATAATTTAGGATAACTGTACCGATATATTTAATTGTAATAAACTGCATATGAAAAATCTCAACACGTTTTGGAAGTCAAAATTTCCCCTTTTAAGAAATAAAAAGTTCCAGGTACAATACATACAAATTAAAGAAAGTATAATAATATATACTATAGATATAAACGATACAATAAATGTGAGTCTATAAAATGTAATATTTTGCTAAAAATGTTTAAATATAAAACACATTATAAATAAGTCGTTTAATGTTAGTAGTATAGAAGGAAGAGGTCTACGTCACCCCCCCCCCCCGCCCACGCATCGAAACCGA
>JAUZND010037980.1:0-21592 GCA_034780555.1 Coelogynopora nodosa
CCATTGACCTTTTTGATTGTATCATCATCATTTTTAATTTCTGTAAAGCGCTGCTGACATTGTGTACAATCTGGGGCTCTATATTAAATATATAAATATTATTAATATTATGTATGCACAGTGTTTCCAAAAGTAAGGAATGCAATTGCTACGGTGTGGTATGGATGCCAAATATTTCAACAAAGTCTCTGACGCAAATGCGCAACTCTCGCAGCAAGGTGAAAAGCGAAAACATGAATCCTGGAAATATGTGCAGAAGAAAAATAATGGAGCACTAATTGAAATAGTGGTTTGCTTTGATGTAAATGGTTTCTGATTTTATACTGTTTACATATTTCCAAACATGTTAAATATGCTATTTTGTTTTTATAACTTACAGCACAGTCCAACTTTGACATGGTTTATTTTTACATTCTAGTTAAAATTTTATAGAAGTACATATTTCACTTCCACCAGACTAAATGAAAACACGGCTGCATAGTTTATTGTTTATGTCAAATTAAAGATGCTTATCCTTTGATACTTACTTACAAGCTGTTATAGTTATAGCATTTATAAATTAAAAGGTTTATGTATTTTTATCTTTATTATTACTATATTTAATAAATCTTTATATCTTCTAATATGTAATTATGTAATAGATGTTAATTATAGAACTGTTTTGTAATTTATTATATCTTATGCCAGTGTGAATTACACATACACTGTTCTACAATATAGATTTTGTTCATTAAAATATAACCTTTTTGTTTGTGTTTTGAGTCTACTTTATAATGTGCATGAATACTAATGTTCTGTTTAACAATAATGACTTAAAATATTAGTATTAGATCATTCGTGTCAAGATATGTCAAAAATCAAAACAGGAAATGTGTCAAACCAACAATGTAAGCGGACCGCCCCTGTTACTATATATACGAATAGAATTTTTAAAATATCAAATGTGTTTAATCAAAGTCATAATAATATGTTTATATCAAAGTCATCGTCTTCATCAGTATCTTCGGGCAAGTTGCTGGCGTTATTTCACGTCTCACCATGGCATTCCTTACAAGCAGCAACGCACTTGATCTCATTTCTTTTACAGCTGCAGAACTACACTGGTTTCTGGACTCGTCCTTACATGTGCAATGCACACAAATTAACAACCATTCTGGTGCGGGATCTAAGTCATATTTAGTCGGAACAATAGTTTCGTTTTTAACATTCCATCCCAAATCGGTGACAATTAATACGATGACATCCAAATAGCACGAAAGCATTAATTATATACACAGTATTTTTATACAAAGAAAGTACGATTAGTACTTCGTATCTTCGTTACAGAAACAGTATAACCACATAGCTGTATAAAAAGCTGTATGAATGTGTGATACCGAACAGCATTCATTGTGGAAACCAGTTGTTCCGAATGAAATGATGAAGTAGTGGTTACCATTTGCATGTACTTCGAATAGCGTTGTAAACGAAAAGTTTCAAACGGTTTTCCACCAAAATTGCGAAAGACGTAAATAAACTGATCAGAAAATATATTAACGGGAATCTCAGTAAGTATATACATAAATAACAACATTTTTTCGTCAGACTCAGTCAAATTCTTTCTTAAATTCTGAGACTTATCAGTTACACAAGTATCTGCCACATCTTCATGTGTGGAGCTCAACTTACCAAATACATCTGCCAAATGTTGAATCTTGACTAGAGAGTTGATTAAGCATCCTCACTTTTCCTATAAATGAGAAATAAACTGTATTTGGAAAAAGTATTAGTATTCATTTTTTTCTTATCAAAACTTCACCTTGTTGGAATATTGCTGAAGTTCTATCACAGCCGCGTCAGGCGTGGGAGAACAACAAGTAATTTCTAGTGATACTAAAATATTCTTCAAAGCTGTGCTTGCAATTAAAGTATCAGTGTCTCTCTTATATTGTTGTACACTGCAACCAGGTGACTTCAAATCTTTAGATAACATTTGAATGAATTGTTGCTTGTTACAAGGATTGTGAAGAAAAATAATTTACGTCATTACGGTAACATCTTTTGTAATTCTTTCAGCAACTGATAAGGTGATGCCACATCTGATCTGTTCTTGAGATCTTGTTAAAATTGCATACGTGTACCGATAAAAAACAACGTATATGGTGGTGTAACGGCCATATCTTCTTTAAAAGAACTGGCGATACTTCTCGAGAATATCCATATTTTTTTATTTTATAGACCAGATGACTTTGTGTAAAAGTGACCGCCATCTAGCATTCAACACCACTATCAACATGTTCATTATGTTCCTCATTGGTAATTAAATTGGCTAGTGCATTATGGAATATTTTTAAAATGGTGTCGGCTTCGATATAAGCCCATGTTCAAAGTGGTCTACAATTTCAGGATTAATACAAATGATTACAATTAAAATTATCAGCTCGTATTTCATGAAATTTGGACGCTATCTGATCTTTTTATATTTGAATCTTGAAATCAAACATTTAGTTTATCTTGAATTGATCTTCCCACTGTGTGGTTATCCCTGTTGTCAAGGATTTCAGCAAAGGCTCTTGAGAATAAAAAGGATCGTGGTCATTGAACCACACAAAAAGCCTTCCAAGTCTTCATTATCCCGTTTTATTCTCATGGTACTTAATTCGAGATGCTATTTAAATACTTGTCTTGTATTGCTAGCCAGTAAGTACGGTCATAGAATTGTGCACACTACCTTGCGCATCGATGCATGCTGTTTGTCCACATGGTTCTAACAGATTGTGTAACCCCGCCTAATATCGATCACTACACCGCAAAGTGCAGAACCCATGTTCCATAAAACAGCTGTACACCCATGGGTACGATTTAGGAATCTCGAACATGATCTGCAGATAAGTTTTGCTTATTTTGCGTAATGGATGTGACCTGTCGCCGCTACTAAATTTATAATCTGGGTCGCTGTACTTAAATGCAGACTCCAATTTTCAGTGCGAGCTGCCCTGATAAATAATTTCACCACATCTACGTAGTCCGCATACTGAATCCAAAGTCTACTGGTTCTAGATGATTTAATCAACTCTTCTTTGTAAGCATCTAAAGCATCGCGTAACATTTGAAGAACTTTCGATTCATTCACATTGTCAATCGGCTTTTTTAGTGATTTGGAAACAGCATTCACGACTTCTTTAAGTTGCTTTGAATTGTCATTGGCATCCGCATCTACTGACTTTGACAAAATTGATTTGAGTAATTTGTTTGTTAGTCCTATTGGGTAAGGAAACGACTTCTGAAAGCTTGAAAATGGCTTTCCCACTTATCATGTGTTCCATGGTATTGGCGCCATAAATCGTGTTCCAAGCTTCTTTCAATCCGGACCCTTTCATAACATTTATCAGACTGCCACAAAAGCTTATCACAAGATGAAAATCACCAGGTCTCAAAACAATGAATAAAGACTTCGAAATTTAGAAAGTTAGACAAAAAAGACCATTAAAGGGTGCATAACTTGGAGAAAACTTTTTCCCACCCAAAAGCTATGATGGAAGAATTTTATGGTACCAAGCATGTTTTGTTTTTGAATTTATTTTAGGTTGAAGAATCTTTTTTTAGTATTTTCAGAGTTTTTTAAAGTATTTTTTAGATTTGAAATCAGGTGCAAACATTAGCGTGCAAATAGTTAAATATTGGAAATTATATTTTCATCAAATTAAGTCAATACAATATCTCGAAAATTTGGGTGCATTTATGGATTTTTAATCAGTGCATATTTACATAAACTGTATGCGAAAATTATTTTTTAATTTTTTTGTGGACCGCTCTTATGCTTGCTATTTCCTTCAGAAAGCGTATTTAGTTAATAATTCTGTTATACCTAGTATCGTATGTATATTAATGTTTGACTGTACTTTCAGTATTGATAAATCACGGGTCAAATTAGATAAAGAATGCACCATAACGAGAGGTCCTCCGGGCACCTCACCACAAGAGATACTCGGAGATGGTAGTGATGAGATTCACATTACTTATGAAGTTGAGTGGATAAAATCTGAAATTCAATGGTCTTCTCGATGGGATATCTATCTCAACATGAACGATGTACAGATTCATTGGTTCTCTATTATTAATTCGATCATTGTTATCTTCTTTTTGTCTGGTAAGTTTTAATGGATGTTATTTTTGCTTTCTAAGAACATTTACAAATTGTTTTGTTACTGTAGTTTAATACTTTTAAATTTCATTTTAAAATAATACTTTCATATAAGCCTATTTTAAAAACGTGAATACATTGTTTGTTTTAAATGCGCACAATGACAACATTTCAAACCGATTTTCGTAGAAATATTGGGTAATAGTATTTGTAGCAAGATGGTAGTCAGGCTTCTATCGTCATCATGAAACCTAAATTACATAATAAAAACAGAAGACAAACAACAGTAACGAAAAGGGAAATCTAAAACTCTAAAAGGGAAAATCACACATTTATTAATCGGTCAGAAAATAATCACAAAAAATAATTACACTGGTGAATTATATTATGAATGTAAAAATATCAAAATTAGTCAAATATACTTTTAAAAATATCAACAATGTAGGTAAAGACAACCGATAAGATTAACAATAATAATTATACTATAACTATAAGACACGATGAATCGACTGCTTAACAACTTGATTGTTACTTATTTTAGGAGTTAAAACAAAAGAATAGCAATTACATCGTAATATGCCCTGATTTAGCCTATCGTATTTGTAATAACAGTCGTCAATCTGTGAGTAAGATATTTCCGTGTAACTCATGGTTAAATATTCTGGCGACACGTCATCAGAGAGCAAAATATATTTTAAAAAAATCAAATTAAAGTTTTTGTCTTTCAACAACCTTATACTAAACAATTCAAAGAGCCAAGAATTCTTATGTTTATTTAATTTCGTTCCAATTTCTAATAATATTCTCTAACATGGCAGTGCCAAATAATTATAACAATACGGAACAAAATTTAATATTTGAAAAAAATTCTAAAAATATAAATATTTCTGCTAATATCTTAAATTAATTATTAATTTAAAGGTAAAAACCAACCATCAATATGTTATGGTCAAAATATAAAACCGTAGTTTGAAATCTGCGTCCGTTGATTTAATTTATGTATTTTTCAAGACTATAATTAATAACGTAATTATAATATAATTAATAAATGCTTTTTAATCATGTTTTTTATATACAATTCCAGAATTATATTAAACTTGTTACTATACCTATCTATTACTTGCAATTTTTTATAACCTTACATGCGTCAGTAAAATGTTTAAGTAAATATTTTCTTTCTATAATAAGTCAATAAGTTCAATTTAATATAATCAAATGAAAAGAGCTACATTTTTAAATAATTATTTTAAATAAAATAAATGTTTAAAATTATTGTTATACACTATCATAGTATATTCTAATATGACTTTTTAATGTTTATTATTTTTTGCTGTGAATCCCATAACATTTATTTTGATTCAGTTGTTTTTATAAATTCTTTTAGGTATTCTTACTATGATTATGATTAGAACACTACGAAAAGACATTGCCAAATATAACCGAGATGATGACGTGGTAAGTCTGTTTAGTCCATCGTATTGTCTATTCAGTACAGATTTACCTATACTCGTGCACTGTGAAGATTTTGAGTCAGTTTAGTAAACGCTGGTTGCTTATTCTATTCACTATAATTAATTGCATTACTCTTGATGCTCTTGTTCTCTCTAAACTACCAGCATCGACAACTTCTTCATCGTAACTGAAACAAGACTAATACATTTACTATTTATTAAAAAATGCACATACCTATTATGGCGAATCAAAGGTTTCAGTGTAGTAATCTCTAATATTTACAATTTAAACGAAGTATACCTTGCAAACCTCGACGTCTGCAAGGTTTACCTGGCAAATATCTAAGATTTGCAATTTAAACGAAGTATACCTTGCGTACCTCGAGGTAAAACTTGCAGACCTCGAGGCAAATCTTGCACACCTTGAGGAAAACGAGGTAAGCCTGCAGACATCTTAGAGATATACAATTTAAACGAGGTATACTTTGCAGACCTCGAGGTACACCTTGCAGACCTCGTTTAAATGGTAAATCTTAAAGATTTCCACACTGAACCCTTTGGTCCACCATATACGTACATACCTATTGTTCTGAATCGGCAGTCGTTTTTCATGATAATCATATCGATTTTTTATTTACCTATGATTACTTATGTAATATACAATAGATAGATGCATTTATATATGCCTATTTTTAAAATAATAATTTTGTTAACAGTTTTATATATTTTGTAAGTTACACATCAATTTTTATTAATTATTATTAAATTTATTGCGAATATAACTTCGAATTGTCTTGTATAAAAATTAGAAAATAATTCTGCCATATTTTACTGAATATATTCAGAAATAAATAATGTAGAATTTTTTTAAAACTTTACTAAAAACACATTTGATTGTTGCTTTTACTGATGTCAAGCCACTTTATTCAAATACCGCTCTTTCCATTTAAAAATAAATATTAATTAAAATTAATTAATTAATTGAAAATGAATATTAATTAAAATAACCTTTTCAAAAATATATTTAAAATTTAAAGATATTTCCTAAAACTTAAATCATATTATTGATTACATTTATTATTATTTATTTATGTACTTTATATTAATTAAAATTTACATTTAGCTTGGTCGCTGTCATAACAGAAGGTTTTCGATTTTTAATAAATTTATATTATAAATATAATATAAAATAATTATGGGATATAAAAATATGCAACAATTTTTATAAATAAATTTTAAAATGGTAGGTTTTTTGAAAATAATGTTTTCAAAAGTGCTTGAATAAAAATATTCGATATTGCAAAGCTTTGATTATGATACTTTTTATCTAGGGAGACACATCAAAACATGCTTTTATCACATTTAGTTTTTATTGGTGGAACTTTTAATGGTGGTATTCAGCAGAACCCTTTTAGTCAATTAACTTGATTTCTAAACTCAGCAGTTTATAATTGATTACATCAAGGTCAATATTTGAACATGTCATACGGTATCCTTATTTTAATATTTCTTGAAGGTGATTTGGAATACTATTTTGATATTAATATTTGTTAAATATTCTGCGTCATTTATCCGTTTCCGGAAACTACTATAAGACTGAAGAAAAGTCAACATTTCTGCGCATACTAAACATTCGCAATGTATCGCTGTTCACGTTATCCATATCAAAATATGATCCAAAAATAAAATTTGCCGTTGAAAGATTGTCCCGTTTTTTTAGCATAAATTATTATAGTACAAATTAACATAAAATAAATTAGCACAAAGATTTTTACCATAAAATAATATAATTTACTGTGCGGATAATTTAAATAATGCAAACTTCATACTATTATTTTGAAGTAAATGTCCAGCTTTCTTGCTGTTATTTATTCATTCTCTTCCTTATGCTGCATATAGGAAGAGACTCTAGAAGAAGCTGGTTGGAAATTGGTTCACGGGGATGTCTTCCGTCCGCCACGTTACAGCCGATTCCTGGTCGCCTTAATTGGTTCTGGTGTTCAACTTCTTTGTATGGTCTTTATTACAATCTGTAAGCACTTTGAATTTATCATACATTTGATCTAGAGAGATACTATAAGTAACTAAAAAACGAATATTTATTTATAAATTATATTTAGTAAATTATAAAATTATCCATTTTATTCACAGCACTTTGGACTATCTGTAGCTCATTGTCTTATTTCGGGGTAACAATAGTATATAACATTAGCCTGAGCACAGAAGCTACAACAAGTTTTAGTTTAAGCTTATGGGCAAAATCATTTACTAGCTAAAGTAATTCTTTATTAAAAACTATCCTCTTGAATACGGGGTTTGAATGTAAAGATTATCTATTTCTTCGTTATACAAACGTTAAGATGCATTTTATTTTATAATGTTATTTATTTATAATGTTATTTATTACGTGAAACGCAATTTTTGCAAATTCTCAGAAGTATAATATATAGTACTACTATTTCACTATACACTAATTGTATATTCGTACATTTGTAATTTTCTTCTGTCTGAAGATTCGTTTGAAGAAGGCGTATATAGCAATTGGCAACATTTATTATAACATATTATGCATTTTTCTATACTTATGCAGAAGACAAAAATTCTCTTTTTAATCAAGATAGTGTATTCACCGTTAAATAATTAGCAACTTATAATTTCTGATACAAAAAAAGAAGCGACCATTGAATTATATTAAGTAGCGGCTTTAGTTTACAATGATTAGAACTCAATCCTGTTTGAAGCAATCTCTCTCTCTCCCTTCCGTCAGTCTTTGCCATGCTGGGCATGCTCTCGCCCGCCTCCCGCGGGGCCCTCATGACTGCCGTGATTTTCGTCTACGTATTCATGGGCACTTTCGCCGGTTATTTTGCCGGTCGGCTCTACAAGACCATGCGCGGTGTCATGTGGAAGACCACGGCTCTCTGGGTAAGAAGATGATACGTACTATAGTGTTGATAAAATTATATCAAAACTATGTTGGCATGGATTTTTATGTTGATTATGTGAAACATAATTTACATTTAGTTATTTTATAATTAAATATATTGCAGGCCTGTAGTTGATCCTAAAATGTATCATAAAATAATACATTTTAAAAATTTATCATAAAATAATACATTTTAAAAAATCATAAAATAAGAAAAATTTATCGTAAAATGTGATTTTTTAAAAAAAATTACAGTACAGTTTAAAAATTCTGATTTGACATCAGTGAATTCTACAGAAGCATGCTCAAAGCCGGATTTCCTGACTCACTTAACCAAAAGATTCTCTATAAAAATATTAGGAGTTCTTTCAAAGTACTGACAATGTACCTCATCAACATGATGTTCAAGTAATTCATCCAGATGTACAGTTTTTGCTAGAAGACCCAATCCATTCACTCAAAAGATAAAGAATAAGGGTGTCCCATGTCATTCTAAAACCATCTATCCAATTTCCACAAAATTTGATGACTTTGATGTCTAACGTGTAAATGAATCTGCTGGAGTTGTTTCGATCTAAAATATTGACCAAATTATCCCTATGTTTTATGGTTAGTTCACATGGGATGGAAATTCTGATCCAGAGACAGGTTTTGGTTTCAACAAAAAGATTACTTAGGGTTCCCACAATCATTGAAAATGCTGGAAAGTCATGGAAAATCACTTATAAATAAAAATGATTGGAAAAAGAATGATAATTCTTAGCGTTTGTTTTCGGATCTTAGTGGCATTAAGCATATCCACCTTTCACGAGAGTTTACTTATGCTTTATTTTAAATTTTACCTTTGCTATTTGTCTATGTTTGACCAAAAACTTTTTTCTACTGAACAGTTGAATGAATGAATATGAGTTTTGATGAATGGTATAAGTCCATAAAATCTCATATTGTTAAAAATATCAATTGCCACAAAAATATTTTTAATCTTTCCATAAGCGTTTTGTTATTGTATTAGTTGATAAAGCATCTAGTAACTTTGCTTTCATTTGTAAAAACTTTTATAATAATACTTTAAAAGAAGAGCTTGGTTGTTCTAATACCGAGGTTAAAGGTAACAATGTTTATGAACTTTGTAAACTTCCCACAACTAACATCATCAGTAAACCATACTCAGTTTTGCATAGGCCCTACTCAGTAATCCTGCGTCTTACGAGAATCAGTCTAGGCCTTCCTACTGTGCTGAGAGATCAATCTAATCTAAGCTCTGTTGAGTCACTCACAAATCTATAAACGGCTAAGCTCCATCCTAAGTCTCCAAACTTCTTATCAACATGGCATCTTCTAAATCTCCACTCCAGGTATCTCGGCTGGTATCGGCAAATTGTGCTCCATTAACCTATCACAAAGGTCCTTTCAGCTCATGGGGCTGCGCAGCGAACCTTGAACCTCTTGGTTTTTACTCTTTTCTCTGGTTATCGTTTTGTCAAACTCCGAATGTTTTCCTTCACAGAATATGTTGTTTTTAAATATATTATTATTATTGATTATCATTCTATTTATTTTTATATGGCGATTAAATTTACAGTGAGCTATTTATTTACCATATTTATTTTATTTTATTGCATATTATTCATCACGTGTTTAAAACGATATGAAAGCGGTACGCTATTTGTTGAGATCTCCTCTTTCCTTGTAAACGGAACCATCCCTCACGCACACTAAATCTCCATCTGTGCCGTCCACCCCTCCCAATGTAGACGGGAGTCCTGTTCCCAATGCTGTTCCTGGGGGTGGGTCTCTTCCTCAACTTCTTCATCTGGAGTAAGGAATCTTCAGGCGCGGTCCCTTTCTCTACCATGGTAGCCATCCTCAGCCTCTGGCTCTGCATCTCCCTTCCTCTGGTTTTCATTGGATTCTACTTCGGCTACCGGAAGCAACCCTACGAGAACCCGGTCCGAACCAATCAGATCCCGCGGGCAATCCCCATGCAGAAGTGGTACTACAATATTCTTGTCGCGTAAGTGTCTTGCGTTTGTGCGGCATAGCTAGCGTAATCGATATAATGTCATAATTATGTAACCATAGTTTTGATTGAAAGATAATATTAGACGAAATCGATCGTATAAATATGCGTTGCCGTTACAATCAGCTCATTTGCATATTATGTACTTACATCGTAAAATTTTCATGAATTATTTTTTGTGGATAATTAATAGGTAGTTTAGTTGGAATTTTCATTTTTTGAATCATAACAAAGTATTTTTAAAGATGATATATTAGATGTATAGATTTCAAGTTTGTTTTCATTTGAACATTTTCAACAAAAATTGTGTATAATTTCGTGATTATAGAAAACATGTTCAATAAGAATTTTATAGAGTTTTGTTACATTTTCAGTATAAAAAGTCCACTCAGAAAATTAAATGACAAAAATATAGTAAGAATTAATATTGACAAATAAATATTATTTAAATTTTCAATACTTAGTATGATTAAATAAAATTTTATCGGAGACTTTTTATAATACCAATGGTAACTATTTTAATAATTTTAACCTATCATATGGTATTTTTAACGTGTTTTTTACACAATAGTTAGCGACTATCATTTACAAAAAGGTATTTTGATCTACAGTTTAATCTATATAGCGTATATTTAATATTCTTTATAAAAATATTTAGTCAATTTAAAAATACAAATATTGGTTATTTGTCCTTAACAGCTTCATGTTTAAGTAAAAAAACAACGAATAGCAAGCCAACATTGCTTCTAATGAAAGTATATTGTACAAGATTTCGGAGGTGTGCTACTCCTATTTTCATGCACAAGTATAATGACAAAGATTACAATAGTTTCAGTCTATAAGAGTAATAAGAAAAAAGCGAGACGGCAAAGTATATGATAATCGTATACGATAAATTACGACAGAAGTTTTTGGTAGAAAAGTAAATATTAGTATCCGGAGGCGGGTTATAATGTAGAGTAGCCTATCATAATATACTGAAGATAGGCATAGGGTGATGATATCACATAAAATGTATAAGATTATGAATAAAGATATGAAATAATAATAAAACATTAAAATTAAGATAAAGATAAAAGTTACCTCAGTAGTTAAGAAACAATAGGCTTATTACACGTAAATGAGGTGTTTCATTTTATCTTTTTTGGCTCAGCTGTTGAGTGATGGGGGTTATTTTTTACCCGGAAGCACGCATATGTCCAAACCACCCCCTTGTAGAGTGGATCTCGAACACAAATTAAGAACACATATACCTAGATTGAGAAAAGAATCAATTTAAAGTAATGCACATCTAAGAGTTAACATCATTAACATCTAAATGCCCTCAAATCAATAAAATCAAAACCTCTCGCATGTCTCCCAAGTGACAAAGGAGGAGAATTCTTCATAATTGAAACAGGCAAGTATGACCACACTCCTAGCCCATCTCAATGACCAATCCAACTATACACCTTTAAAAATCATCAAAGTAACTACAATAGAAAAGAAAATTCAATGATAAATTAACAAAGATGGCTTCGGATGCAAAGATACCCTACGCTGCCATTAAAACTCATAAAAATGAAAACGAACTCAAAATTCGCCCACTCGTAAGCGCTGGAGCCTCAACCTTTTATTATATCTCATGGATGTTGTTGTACAAATTATTATTTTCATTGATAAAAGACGTTCCAGCTATTTCTTCAACAGTAACCAACTCCTCGAAGACATAAATAGCTTGCCCTGAAAAATACATTGCACGTTTCAGTTTCTCTTTCAAATGAGACGTCACCGCAACCGTCCGAGGTTATTAACAATATTCACGAAATTTTCCTGCTCAAGCCAAGCGTTTGCAGCCCACTAAGCCCACTTAAGTGAAAACTCTTTTAGAAACAATCCTAGAAAATAACTTGGTTGATTTTAAGAGCAAATTCTATAAACAGAATCCAGTTTACCTTTAAGCAACACCATATCCGGCCTTCTAGAATTCTATTATATTTCACTATCTACTACTAACACCCTCTTACTGTACCGCATATATTATGTCGATGACACATTCCTACTGATCACATGCTAGGAAGAGGCAAACCGTATCTACGAAAACTGAACAACCAACACTCAGCAATAAAATGCTGTGTGGAATGCCGAACATACTCGAACTCTACGACTCAACATTGTGTATAACACCAAATGTCATTAATTAAAATCTAAATAAGACTAAGGGAAGCCAGATGATGCTCTACCCTAGAATTAGCAACCCACTATAACCTATTTCCCAAAACACTCCTATCCATAATCCTATTTTAAAGTAATGAAAACGAGAGCGCCTTCCGAAAAAAGAGAGCGAAGCACAAAACCATTATACATTGAATTCCCATACATAAACTAAAAAGTCCACTCACAGGTCAAAAGAATCTTTTGCGGTCTCAATATGCCCATGAGCATTTTTCGGATACATGCATACATACTACTTTTGCATTACTTTGCAGTCTCGTTATTTATCTTATTGCGCAGCCTTCTAAACTCTTAAAACTGAAACTATTTTCTTTATAATTATACTTACTATATGCATGAATAGGGAGCACAGCTCTGAAAGCTTGTACAATAAACTTTGATCAGCAGCTATTTTGGCTTGTTATTCTTATTTTATTTCAAAATATATAATTTATCCTATTTTAATTTGTTAGTAATAACTATATTTTATGCCAATGTATGTTGCTAATTATTTTTAATCAATTTTTAAAATACATATTACCGATAATTACATATAATACTACTAGTTAAGTGGTTCAGATTAATATTCCTTTAATTTTTAGTTTACTTTTAAGCAATATTTCCAGAAACAAATATAATAATGTATGCGAGGTTGATCATTATATCTACTATACGGACTGATTTCCCGGACATAAGTTTTTTAGCAATCGTTTTGAATTGCTGTGTTTTTTAGCAATTATTGTTTTGAAGTACTGTGTCTAAAGTTATTTTATTATTCATGGATGTCGTGCTAATTATTGATTGATAGTGACTTATTTATCAGTGAATAATCGGCAACAGTGTATTAATTCTGTCGAATTATTAATATATCGACATTTCATAAATCATATCGAAATAATTTGATTCATCAAGAAAATATAGGAATTTATAGTACTATAAAATAATAAATGTATCTGTTTTTTTTTAGTGTTTTGGTAGCTGGAATTTTACCATTTGGAGCCGTTTTTATTGAACTTTTCTTCATATTTAGCGTAAGTTCATTTGATTATAAATATATATATATAATAATATACTATTGTTATTTATTTATTAGTAGAAAAAATTATATTGTACTTTGAGAATTTTTTAAAAATATGTATTTATTTTCTTTCAGGCTATCTGGGAGAAGCAGTTTTACTATCTTTTCGGTTTTCTCTTTACTGTTTTTATTATTCTGATTATTTCTTGTTCCCAAATCTCTATTGTGATGGTCTACTTTCAATTATGTGGCGAGGTAAGCAACCGTATCTTTCGTTGACGTTTTTTGAGATACCCCTATCCACACACAATGCAATGTTATCATGAAAATATCTCTAAATTTCCCTGCAAATGTATTCGTGTCAAGAAATCATTTGACTTATATTTGAATAATTTATTAATTAAATATAATTGTTCAATTCACGAAAAAGTGTTACAATGCACACTCTGAAAGATTGATCTTATTAGGTTTCAACTGCATGTGTGACTACTTTGAACAATTTGTGTGGATCCTAACATATAGATCTAGCTCATGTGTATTATATTTTTCATGATCTGGATTGAATATTGAAATATTTTTTTATAACTTTATATAATGAGATCTCCTTCTAAATATTCTTAGATAATGTTAATTATTGAAGTAATATTTATATAAAAATGGTCGGAATTAATTTTGTAAGACGCAATTTGTTTTATAGGGACAATATTAAATAAATGTAATAACTAGAAAACTCGTAAAATTAGTTATATCATTTATCATCGAGTAATACTTTATTCTGAGTTTGATAAATTTTTATATCAAGATGATCACCTATTTTAAATATTTATTATTAAAATAATTGATTTTATGAAACATAAATAACTACCAAATTAACTGTGATTAGTCAATGGAACAGTTTTTAACAATATTATATTATTTAATTATTATACAAAATTAAATATTAAAACTGCAATTAAATTAAATTATTGTTCTATTTAATTGTAGATAGATGGAGATGTTTATATAGAGAATGTATTATACTGAATTATTCTATAATCTAAATGTTCTGGTTAATTGTCGTATTAATTAATTTACTACAGTACACCAAAATCCCATTATAACAGACTTCAAAAGATCAGATAAAATAGCACTTTATTAAAAATAAACAAATGAATTCATTTTCATGAACATGAAAATAATATACTGTATAAAAAATCATTTGTTCCCTGTATAACAAAGATTAATCTCTTCATTATTTAGTCATGCTCATATTTTTTTACTTTTTGAGTTCATGTTTTCGTATTATTTTCGGTTCTCAATCGATTAAAAATTTTGATAATCCGTTACGGAAGCTATACATGGCTATTTGTACGTCAATATTAGTATGCTATGTCCAATTGTACGTTATAGCCAAGGGCAGGTATTAATCTATACTTTAGATGAGTCATTTTATCTGGATTAAAAATGAGTATTCTATATGCAGCGTATGTAACGTTAGTGTGATTTTTCTGTATTAAAGCAGTTGAAATGCGTAATTTAAATAAATTATTTTTATCTTTTGGGGACATTCATTTTCCAACAACAAACGCTATTTATTATAGCCAAATAGAAAGGAGGGGTATAATGTAGTCTCATTCTTCTACTTCTATCTCTACACCCCATTGTAATCCATTCTTCTATTGGTTTGTACTTCGTCTTATTGTCACATTGGATGTTATTTGCTTTCTTACATGGGTGTTTTTTCATTCCCGTGAATTTAATTTGGTTTCCTACCGCTAAAAATATATCGGTATTTTTAATATTTTAATATTTTATGTCATAAAACATAGTTGCTTTAATTTTATTATGAATTATAGAGATAATATACCAGCCGAATAATTAAATCTTATTCAAATCACTATTCATTATTTTACTTTATTTCAGAACTATAATTGGTGGTGGCGATCGTTTATTGTGTCGGGAGGATCAGCCGTCTATGTGTTTGGTTACTCCATTTTTTACTTTATTACCAAGGTATGAAACTATAATTATAATTCGTTAATTATATATGATGAAATGGACATTCATTCACAAATTATTATAATGGAGCCAGTTAGTTTAAACAGTGCATTCGTGTACTGTAGTAAATTCGAGAATACTGAAATTTCAGAAGTAGGCTAGTGAATTTTTTTTAATCTATTGTTCCTCTTTATTAAGGGCTTTTTTCATTATACAATACATAGTTTACTCTTTTCACAATATAAATTTGCTTTGAATCAATACATTATATGAGATGTTAAACACTTCTATAATTAAATGTTGATATATTGAACGCTTGTGTCTTATCAGTTTAATTTATCTACAATGGATATTATTTTAAAAAGTAACCATTTTTATAGCAGATTTATAAAATCGAAAGATGCTGATTGTTAGAAATTGTATCGACGTAAAGTCTAGATTATATAAAAACAAGATAAAGCACTATGTCTATCAACCTGAATTAACCTACTGAAATCTTCTTTAAAATAATTAAACAAAGCAGCAACAAACTACAACTTAGGCAAAGCGTCCCGATCAATAGAAATACGTTTCTATACGTAGATGAAAATGTCATTAACAGCAGCTGTTAATGATTGTATTTGTACACATTGAATACTTGGTTTTTTATAGTATAATATATAATGGAATCGATTTTTAAAAATTATACAGAGAACGTTTTACTAAGCCATTCATGTGGCAAAAATATACAAGTATATATATTTTTCAATATTAACGACTCAACTTTTCTCAACACGATTTCTATCTAGTTACAACAATATTAAATTCAATACAACGTTGTCAAACATGTAACAACTCCGAATATAAGTGAACAACTCGTTTTTTGTCAATTATTTCTTATTCATTTTATTATATTTATCATGATACATTTTATACATATCATATAATATTGCATTCGATGAATTTTGAATAACGATTCATAATGATTCTGATACAATGTGTATACAACGTATAATCAATGTATAATATTATCATCCTTCATTTGAATGTAACTTTTAACTGTTCTGCAAAAAAATACTAAGAGTAAATATATACAGTGGCCGAAGGTCCCATTATATTATAAGTTACGTAAAATCAATACTGAATTCTAATGTAAAGCTATTAAAAAAGTTAAACTCAGATTGTTAATAATTTATTTTAGGCAAAATGAAGGTAAATAGTTGGTTAGTGAATATGACAAACATGATAAACGGAAAATATATAGGTAAATAGACACTATGAGAGAGGGCAACAATCAGACAATATTTGTTTTTTGATAGTTATATTGAGCTTTGTTTAGCTAATTAGCAGTATTTCGTAGCTAATCAGCAGTATTTCGTAGTATTTTTGAGAATACAAAAATTATTGTCAATCGTGTTTTAGAGTAGTCTTTTAAAGCAATGTAAAAAATAATATAGTAATGTAAGTTTATATCAATAAAGTTCGATTATTATAGTAAATTCGATATTAGTGATTATTTATTAACAGAAAAAAATTTCCCATAAAATACACCCTTTTTTCGTTGTCTCAGTTGGCCAATAGGACTAAAGGAGAATTCTACAATAATATATTGAAAATTCGGCGGTAGTGAACTTGCTTTACTTATTTTCGAATACATATTTTGGGGTAGTGAAGCAGTTACTGTATTTATTTTATAAATATCTCATAAAAAATATAAAGGAATTAAAGTTTTTTAACTAACTTGTCAAAACAAACTAGATAAACGTGTACAAATTATATAGTATTTTATATTATATTGTGCTAATCAATTAATTATGTTTGTCTTTTTTCTTGTGAAAAATAAAATAGGCGACTTTACTTATGAGATACCTTATTTATTATTTGACGTGGTTGTTTTGAAATATGGAATATAGATTCTCTTAATTTGATAATGATGAATTAGATTTATCATGCAAGTTCAATGTTGCCGAACTTTACCTTAAATTAATTGTGATTAGTCAAACGTTCCTCTTTAAAAGTATATTATGAAGATAATATAACTCTTAAAAGTAATTTTTATGATTATCTGTTACTTTGTAGCATTTAAAAATTAGTAGTAGGAGTTATGTTGACTATGTAGTAACCCCCTACAGCTACCCCTACCACTCTCCCCTCCATTCCCCCAATATTATTTTTTGGTTACTAAGACTCCCTGTGTACTAATTTCAACAAAATCAAGATCATTCCCAAGTAAATCAATGACGCTGAGTTCTATTTTCTTATTAGGGGGTCACCTTAGATAAAGTTATGATGATGTCAGCTCTTACCACGAACGGCCTTATTCGTGCGCATTAGTCTCCACTTGATGATTAACTAAACTTAATGTTCGATCCAAGACATTCTAAGTCTAATTTTCTTTCAAACTAATGTTTACATTTTAAAATGTCATTTCGTATGTAACAATTATTATTGAACTTTGTTTTAATCATTGGAATCATTACAAAATTTTATATGGTCTCTTGTAGTTTCGTGCTATATTGTTTCACTTATTTCCGAGTGCTCATATAAGTGAATTTTGACCAAATTTTCATGAAATTTAATCATTGTATGTGTTTTCCAAACATTTCGATGGTCTGCCATTTGGTTCACAATTTACATCTGGAATCTATTAGATCTGAAATTAATTTAACTAAATTAGCAAGAGGAGACGAAGGCTTACGAATACGGCCGTTTGTGGTAAAAGCTAAAACATCATAACCTTTTCTCCATTCACCTCTTAAACTAGGAAAATAAAACTCAGCATCACTGATTTACTTGAAAATGATCTTGATCTTGTAGAAATCGGCACATACGGAGTTATAGCAACCAAAAATATAAATTGAGGGGAAAGGAGAGAGGGTGATCCAGAGACAACATGATTCCTATAATTACTAAATTGCTTAGTGATTTGTTTAACTAGTTTAATGCTTAGAGATTTGTTTAACTTATTGAATAATTATCGATTTGCTTTTTACTTTTTATGCAATTCACATTTTGCTCCTACTATTCATAATCATTTGTTCATAGTTGGAGATAACTGATTTCATCCCAATACTCCTCTACTTCGGCTACACTTCGCTTATGGTTATTGGGTTTGCCATTCTCACGGGTTCAATTGGTTTCTATGCTGCATATTGGTTTATTCGTAAGATTTATGGAGCTATTAAAATCGATTAAAAACGGAAGAGTATTTTCATCAATGCCTAACATTTATCTGTGTCATATTACATGAATATGTTAATATTACTATTTTATTGAAATAGTAACTTAATGGATGTGTGTATTTGTGTTCACCTTACATTGAACCCTTTCTCTCACTACATATTTTATTTACTACAGTTACTCTTGGCGCGTTAATTCCTTTGTCACATAAACATCTCCTTACTTTTGTAAACATTTGGGGCAGAGTCTCTGTTTGTGTTCAAATTGTTGTTATGGGACAGAATTACTATTTCAATATGAAACAAGTACTTGTACTTATATTTATCTGCTACATTTTGACATCTTAATACGTCAGTTTTCTGAAATAAATTTGTTTTGTAGGTCAGAAGCTGTTATTTGATAATTAGACTTCTGAAATCACCAGCTTCGAACATTATATGATAATACCTTTTGTAGGTCAGAAGCTGTTATTTGAAAATTAGACTTCTTAAATCACCAGCTTTGAACATTATACAATGTATGGTAATACTTATATTTTAACGTTTATTTTTGCTGTGGTAATGTAATATTCTTTTTTATATTAATAAACGTTGACTTTACTTTAACTTTTTAAGTTTATATTATAGTTTGTTTGACATTTCACAATTTTTAATAGTTTCTCTTTTCCTTTGCGGTGGCGTATTAATTAATTGTTTTCTATGTAGTATAATATTTCACTAACCTATCATATCTAACATAAATTATCTTATTTTTTGGTTGCGTTTGTATTATGCGTATACTGGTAAGTCACTGTTGTGGTATACTTTTAGTAGCATGTATTCTGAACGATTTTCGAACTGAATTTATATGTATCTACCTGAAAATTATATTTTATGTCAGTTTGTATACTAATGTATATTAGTTATGCAGCACGAAATTAGTGCAATTTGCCTATTCTAACAACAAATTATTCGAAATATATGCTTTTTTGTCAAAGAATAACATTTAATTTACTGTAATATTGTTGAAAACGATTTTTCTCCTGGTTTTGAAGATATGTGTGCTTGTTTTCAAATTAATTTTGTACAATTGCTCTGTTTTTGCGTAACGAAATTACTTACGTATTGACATATAGTTTTTATAAATTATACATGCAATATCATTGAGGAATTATTAAATATCATTCCAATGTACTTAACTACAGAATAATAATACTTTGTTTACTCTTAACACTTTCGTTTTTTACGTTTTTAAAGTAGATTAGTAAAAAATATATTATATATGCTGTTTTCTTTTGTTCATGTAGACATAATAAATTCAGTAATGTGGTTTAGTATTAAGATTCTGGCTTAAATACATTACTCTTACATTTTTTATATTTAAAGAATTGAGTCGATGTATCGGATGATGTATAATTTTTTATAATTGTCTTATTTGAATCCTTCCATAGTATAAATAATAATAACTTTTATTATTGATGTAATTTATTTTAATGACTTAAGAAGTATATTTTGTAAAACATGATTACGTTATTAAAGTATTAGTTGAATGTCATAAGTACTATTAGCAGGCATGCGATTGTTCAGGCTGAAAGGGTTATTTTTCTAATTCATCTAAAAATGATATAACATTTCAAAGGGGTTGGTGAATGTGATACATATTTTCTAATTAAATTTTACTGCTTTTTGTTATTTCATGTTTGAATTATGGTGAACTATAATTCTCAATTATAGTCTCTTATGTTATTTAAGTAATGTCTGAAATAAATTTAAAAAATAACACTAAAGTACTAGCAGTTTTTGTTTCATTTTATTGTTCATCAACCAAACAAATTATTCTGCACCATCTCGCTTCACTTAAAATAATAAAAGTAGATAGTCTTAGTCTACCTTGATCTCTCTTCAAAGAAAAACAAATGTCATTTTTTTCCATTATGTCATTTCAAATATGCACAAATGTGCCTACTATCCCAAGATGATGGCGATTCTACGAAGAAGGGATTGTTCCCAAGAATCCAAAGCTAGGATACGAGAAATTTGGATCAATTTACGACATCGGACACAGACAACTAATAAAAGGTAAAACCAGAAAAGAGAAAATCATCAAATTCTTCTTCAAGGCAAGAAAAAACACTCTTTTCGAACTTTATTTGTTTCAAGCTGTCCTACCAATCCTGAAAAAATATGTTCTTCTTTTTGAAACTCATGAACCACTAATTCATAAACTTCATGATGAACTTTTACGATGGTTCATGATGTAATTCATCAAACTTAGAATGCATTCCAACAACAAGTACAGCACTATAGTGTCCTACACCATCAACTCGAAAGTTGAATCAAATATTTCTTTTTGGGAACGAAGACAAGAGAGACAACAGAGATGACTCCATGTGAAAAAAATACTTGTCTTACTTACTCAGAATACCATCAATTTTGTCAACGGTTATTTCTGCACATGAACAAAACCAATTTGATTGGTTTTTATTGGTCACTCGTGCCTTAAACCCATTACACACTACATTGAACTTAACAGTTCCGTTTCTCTAGTCACACGGAAACGGAACTTATGAGTTGAACTACTGGCCATACTGAGGGAATAAAAGTATTTTGTTCTATTTACTTATAAACAAAATTGCTGAGCTGCAAATATACTGACGACACCGTATCATGCAGTGGCGCACCCAGAGCGGGGTTACGGGGGGTACGTACCCTAGTCCAAGGTAACGTAAAACTAACGCACTGTAATC
>JAUZND010037991.1:0-21589 GCA_034780555.1 Coelogynopora nodosa
AGTTGTCGTAATAATGCTGATGAAATATTTCTCGGTGGCAATAATGCTGATGAAATATTTCTCTGACTAATAAACTAACATAACACTATATGTACGTACTACTTTAAAGAAATATTATTTTTTAATCAAGTGATTACATACTTTTGACCAAGACTGTATGTTATAAGTTTAAACATTTGCATTTATACTTTAAACTATATTTAGATAAAACTTTTGTATAGCAAGCCAACTAACTGTAAATTTCTATGAAATTATAATAAAACTAATTGGAAACTATTTTTTAAATTTCCATAATCGACTATGGTCCTAACCATTCTCCAAGCTTCTAAGATTCTACTAAAAAAAAGTTCCGAATCTCATTAAAATAGGTTTTGAGCTTTTTGCAATCCATGAATGCGAATACTTAAAACATTTTCTAAGCACCTGTAAACAACATGTACGACAATAATGTGACTCAATTTATGTTATACTTTGAGTTTTCCATTGATCGCTATAATGTAAAACTGGAAGTTTTTCATTTGAATTTTTGTATATACAGTAATATTTGATAAATACGGTGAAGAAATTTTAAATATAACTATATTAATAAATCACGCTGTTATCAAGGTAAAAATTCATGAAAATAGTGTCACATTTTCTGGGATTATTATAGAATATTAATAATAACGCTACTTTGTTAAAAAAAGAGGTACAAAAAGGGTATTTTTGCTTAAAAGGGTATTATTTTTAAATAAAGGTATTTGCTAGAGTATTTTTTCTAACCCTTAACCCTTCATAATTTCATGTTAAGTATCAACATGAAATTCTCACAGATATCTTAGATGTTTCTATAATTTATAAAAATGCATATGTTATATCTGTGGGAATCTGCTTTCATATTGAGTCCGCTTACTTATTGAAGCCACCTCGTATATAATTGAATATTTCGGTGAAATGTGTAAATTAATGACATAACTAGGTTAAAAAATAACAATAAAATATAATATAAGAAAATGTAATAACATTTAGCTGCTCAGTTTAGAAGAAAAACATAGTTTGGTTCAAAGGGTAGACAAAGAATGAAAAGGGTATTTTTTAGGGAAATTGTTCATAAAATACCCTTACAAAATTCCTTTAAAAATGCAGGTATATCTTATGACAAAAACACATTTTTTTATAAAGTCAGATTATATAGAAAATAAGGTCCCAGTGAGGCACATTTAACAATACAGAAATAACATGCACAGTTGTCAACAGAAAATAAATCTTGAGATGTACCATAAACAAGTTGCTAACTAATTTTCAATTAATTATAAATGTATTGCTTACCTTATAATGACATCATCAGTTTTTAAATATAACTGTTATAAAACTTAATAACACTTAATAAAAATAGTGCAAACGGAATGCTTCAAACATTCAATTACATTTTTTAAATTGTGACTGTAATTGCAAAAGAAATTGTTTAACGTTTATTATGTTCTGTTCGTACACGTTTTAAGTTCAAATTAAAACAAATGAAACAAAAGCATATAATTTCAGTGCGTAAACCAATTAAAAACAAACATTATTATTGAAGTCTATTGATTTTCAATATTTTGCGTGAAGGGTGAAATAATCACGGTGAAATCTCATTTCATCTAATCTAATTTGACTTAAATTAAAAAAATCCTTTTTTACCTATTTTAAAATATTTCATAAAAATAATTCAAATGTTAATAAAGACTCAAAGGAGGATGCCACTAACGGTACCTGCATATTGATGGGGATTAATGAGCCTATCTTTGTACACGTTGTTCCACCTAATCTCATTTCGTATTAATGCTATTTAGAGAAAAAGGCTCAATTTCGTTTCTCATGAAATTGTAATTAAAAAGGAGGTTTTCCCGATGTAAGTATTTAAGAAGTACTTAAACGCTGACAATTTAAATCATAGGTATAATTATAACCTAATCATTAAATAGTGAGTGAAAAAGCATAAAAATATCAAGAAATGGTGACAGTGGATAAATTTATTTAGTGAATTACAACTTTTTTATAAGATTAGGTGAAATGATGCGCAGCCATTAGGTAAATCGAAATTTCTCTACAAAATGCGGATTAGGGGCGAAACAAGAATAGGGGAAACGATACGTAGACACCTCAACATACATAATATTTTAATTGCTCAATTGTAAGACTAAAATAATTTTTGATGACACCAAGGCCAAAGCTTTGGATATTCTAACGTCGTAGTATTTGCCTTCGGCGACTTGCTTTTACAGAACTCTCAAAATTCATTTTCATTTCACAGTTTTGCTTCAAATTTGCTTTTAATTTGCCTCAAATTCATAAATAAAAGTATTAAATATATATTAAATATTAAATATTAATATATTTAATATAATATATTAATATAAATATTTAAATATCCAAAAAGAAAATCCAAAAAAAGGACATTTAAAATACACATTCTTTCTTTGGAAAATAACAACCATCAACAAGTACCTATAGGATTCACAAAACTTTAAAATTGTTTTGAAATAGAATTACTGACAATTCGTATACACATTAATCAATTTTTATTGATAAGAAAAACTAAATAAAGAAACGATTTTTTTTGGAAAATAATGATTATTATCTTTTATAACTAAAAACAAAATTAAACAATGACATTTTTTTTAGATAAAGTATTTAAAGTAACTAGGTATGATAATATTATATAGTCGGTGTATTTGTTTTAAAAAATTACGCAAGATAAAATGTTAATATGAGATAACAACGTGTCGGTAACAAAAGTCGGTAAATAGAAAATGGAAAAATTAAAAACGGACAACAAAATATGAGTCCACTAATTTCTAGTATATACTCTTAGTTGGAATTACATACACATCGTTTTTGTTAAATATTAGTCAATAAAAAATGAATACGTTGATTTGTCATTGTGTATGTTAAATATTAGTCAATATTAAAGAATCAATACATTGATTTGTCATCGGTTTTGTAATTTGCCACAACAGCGGCAAATATTGACTTTAAATAATATATGTTTTCTACTTAATTGAAATACAATAATTTCACTTTAAATTTATTGCATTACTTTCCGAAAAACAAGACTAATAACACAAAAGTTCACTTTTTTTCATTCTAATTAATGAATAAATATTGTTGTCCCACAATTTTACAGAATCAATAACTCGAAAGACAATCGAAAGAAAAAAACAATTTAACTCAACACAACATGTTTATTTTTCACTAATCGCTTTTCAAAGTGCATTCAACATTTAAATATACGTGAAATATACATGACAATATTATTGAAAAAATTATTGACTAGATTTTGAATTTTTGCGAGAACCAACCAAGGACGGCGAGAGAGTTGCAATGTCACAATTGGTTGTTTTCCCTCTGATTAGTGCTCGGAGGGAGGTCATTTGGTAGAGAAAGACCAAACTCGTCAGACAGCACACAATGCGTGCGGTAAAAGTAAAGAGAAAGGGAATCCCGAAGGTTGTCCAGGGATCTTCCGAATACAGCAGATCTAAGATAATCACTAAAGGAAGAGCGATTAAAGGAAAAAGAACAGAGTATTAAATATAGGCTGAATAATTTAGACTTTTTCGATCGATTTTAATAAAGCTTCGATTTTGTTTTACTTTTATAATTTAATTATGTTTTGCTTTTAATTAAGCGTTCCTCTAAAATGCATATAGAAATTTAATTAAAATTGTATTTTTTTAAATTTATTATTTTGGTGCAAAACACCTTAGGCAATATGTATTTTTTCTCATTTTTTCTATCTTTAATTTCTGTTGAATATTTTTTTTCAAAACGATCAACTTGTATATTGATATTTTCTTATGATGCATGTCCCCGTTTTGTTTGTAATTGTAATTGAGTGTTAATTATATAATTTAAACGTAAAACATTTTTACATAAAAAAATTGCATGTTCAAATAGAAAAATACATAACAAAATTGATTTAATTCAATTTATCGCAATACATATTTAATTGTTTTACACAAAATTCTAGTCAAAATTAATAGACATCTATATTCTTAACACCTCAGTGGATGTATTCAAACATAGCTATCCTTCTTATTAGGATCTTAAATATGTTCAAATATTGTTTTTAGCCAAGACTTTTGAGTACATAGTTTTTGACTATTCATTTTAGATTAGTAAATTTTTTTGTGAAAAAATTAACAAAATAAATAATTATTAAATACTATATACAATAATCTATTTAAAACACTTTTCAATTTTTAATTATTTATTCTGAGCTTATTGAAAAAATAATTCTATTATTTAAGCTCTGCATACTGTCACATTTGTTATCATAGCAACTGTCTGTTCCCCACAATATTCTCTTCTGTCATAAATAATAAATTATTAATCAAATAATGTTCTGCATAGGAGAAACGCATTAACACAGTTTAATTTTTAGAGGCATCTATAATATGAGAACACGGCAGAAAGCAAATCTCTGATTAAATTATGCAAAAAATGGTGATAATGGATTTGACCTAAATAATGTCTGGCATTCTTTCTAATGAATCATCCGTCTATAGGAAGAAAAATATTAATAATGACTAATAATAAAAATAAAAAGATTGCATTTATTTATGGCAACAAAATATAAAGTTTACACTAAGTAAACCTCAACTGCAACTCATTATAATAATTGCTTTCCCTTGCTTTCCAAAATAGCATTTAATCACTTACTATAGTTGTAGAGTTTAAATAGTAAATGATCACATTATATTCCATTCCTCAACACCAACACATAACACATTAAAAAAGAAAAAAGGACTAAAAATTCTCACTGCGACTGTTAAATAAGAAACAACTTTTTATAATAATATCAAGATGGTTTAAAGGAAAAACCAGCCTTCATGACTAAACTCCAGAAAGCATAAACAAAAGAACTGTGCGTTTTCATCAAACTACAAATATCTTCTTTCTTTTTTATCTTAAATACTCTACATAAAACAGACCTGTAGTGATAAGACGGCACTCAAGATTAAAACTAAAATTAAAATTCTACTAGACTGGTTGAATATTCTGAATATTGATATTGACATTATGACATTTATTGACATGACTATGACTATAGCATGGTTATATTAGAAAACAAAAGACCGTGTTCATTTATTTAAGAGCCTGTTTCTTTACAAACTTTTAAGCATGAGTTACTTGTTGGTTTTACACGCCTGCTGATGAATATTATATCAATATTTATTTAACCGTTTCTAAGAATGGGTATACTGTATTCATACTTCAAGTCCAACTGTGGCCTATATAGAACATCATTTTGTACTGTTTGTCTTAATGTTGCTCTTCGTTTAATATTTGTAAAATATGTGTGTATTAATGTTGTCACTTATACGTGGTATGAAACCAACTAATATATTTTCAATATTATATGGCTTTAAGTTATTTTGAGATGCTTTGAGTTTTGAAATGTCACAATTCACAGCAGCAAATTTACATTTAATTATTACTATTATTATTTGCTTAATAATAATATTACCAAAATATAATATTCTATTATATAAAAAAATTAATATTTAGTTTTTATTAGTTTAAATGTCCAATGTAATATTCAAAAATCGCCTCAAATTAGAAGTACATAATTTTTTTTAATTGTCTTTATTACATTAAGTCCTGAATGCGAGAGATGATATCATAGCGGGAGCTATAACCCCCCAGTCACTACCACCGGTTATAGTCAAATGAGTCAGGTTGGGGATTTGTACTCGGAACAACCTGCTTTCGGTTTCCACCACCTAACCGCTAGACTACTACGATTATTGTATGATGAATACATTTAATACCTATTAGGCCTACTCTTAGCTACTGAATAATAAGGGGTTTGGAATAAACGGAAGACTTGAAAAATGGGAAAACTACATACAATCCAGTATGAGCAGAATTCTGAATAAATAAGAATTATTCCAAAAAGATTAAACTCTTATTTTTCAGACTATCGAAAAAAATATGAAATTTAATCAGAACACTTTATTATTGTTAAGTACTTATACATAAAATATCAAAATCAAATAGTACTATGCACTATTATATCAAATAAAATTAAGTGCTTATAAGTAATGATTGCTTAGCAAGTATTAGCAATTAAGTTAGAATGAGAAAGTCATTTGCTGTGACGATGTCATGATTAGGACGACTATGACGATGTGTGGTGACATTTAACTTATGGAATCTAAAAAATGGGGGGAAAATACCAAAAATAAATAAATGTATGGAGGCGATTATTTTCTGTGCATAAGAGAGTACCTATATTAAATTTGTGTATAACATAATTATCTGTCCTCTTACTTTGTTTATATGTACACAATATGTTAAATATATATTTGTTTTAGAAGACAGGCTATAGGCTTGCTAAATACGGTCAGGTGATGCATAACATATAAGCAATGAACAGTAACAGCGGAAATCTTGAAGAAAAGAACACTCAAGTGACGCGAAAGTGATGCAAGTCATCATGAATAAGCTATATTATAAAAACAGGCAATTTATTACACATTTATTAATAATTAAGTCAACTGAAGGTCTCATGCACGACGTAAATAAATCAAATTATATATATATATATATGTACATATATACATAGATATTTTAGAGTCTTGTGCAACCACGTTTGTTAGGAATTGTAGTCTAGAAACTGTTAAAAAATTATATAAATCATTTTGAAAGTTTCTACCATTTCTTAAAGAAACAAAACTGAACTATAGCTAGCTAGCTCTTAAAATATGAAAATATAATTCATTAATTTACAAAACTGAACTATATTATGAATCCGACCTACACATACTTTTGATTGGGCATACTAACAATAAGGGTGACCCTACGTTATACAAAACTGAAGTTGAAATTGTACAGCATTGATGCGACATTGTGCGGTGAAGATGATTTTTCTGTGCAGCAATGCACTGACTTCTGTCATTTTATATTGGAAGTCTACTACATTATATTAACACATTTAATCAAATTGTTAACATTCTGGAACTGTCTTATATATGTCCATTCGAATCTTACAGACCTTCATATAATTTCTTTGTGTGACTATATAATGTCAAACGGAATGTATTTAAAAGTATATAAAATGATCATATCGGACAAGTAATCGTATTCCTACTCAAAATGAACTATTGTAAATGACTGCCACATTAAACTATATACGTAAATATCATGGATTGGGCATTTCAATTCATTTAAACCAAATAGTAAAGCTTGAAATAAATTGTATTGTTTCAAAATCATTATATTATACAGCATAAGTGTAATAAAATAATTTTTCAATTTTTTAAATATTTATAATTGTTTCAAATTGACATTTATATACAATACATTTATAAATATATTTATTTAGATGTCATTATCATGACACTAATTAATTCCTTTTGATCAATAATTATCAATTTTATATATCAATTCAGTAATTCAATCGATAAAATGATGTTTTTCATTTAATAAAGAACAACTGCAATGAGAATTTTCTTCTAGGACTCATTTTTAAAATTTTCAATGTTCAAGTGAAGTATAATTTCATAAAAATGTTCATTGTGTGAGAAATACAATATTTTATAATGACTACTAAAACGTGACTAAAGGATAGGACGCAAAATGATATCCCCATTATCCCCAATCAATATGACAATAAACAAGTTATTGCACGCATGTGTTTCGTTATAAAGTATGTTAAATTATTGATTATTTCGTTGCAATGAGGGTATCCTCCTAGATTTTGTCATGATGCAAAATGGCCCCATAGAAAAAAAGATTACTAAAAGAAACGCAATAAAATAAACGCTTGACAACAACATTGATCGTTTTCGAGTAATTTGCCAGGGATGTAGTTACACCCCCCTCCCCCCCTAGTAATTGGTTAATTCCTGCGATCCTGAATTGTCATTTGAACACACATAGTTTATTTGGTAAATTTATAGTTGTCGCCGCACACTTAGTTTGTTTCCATCATCGACTACTCCGATGAAGCTATTGTATAGAGATCTCTTCGTTTTAAATATATAATATCAAAAACTTTTTGTATCTTTTTTATTTAATTTATTAGGTATACTTTTAAATTATTTTACTAATTTTATTTTATCTTCTCTTCTCGTTTTCTTCTATTTTCTTCTTGTTTTTCTTTTCTTTTCTTTCCACTCTCTTTTTTCTTTTCTGCTCTTCTTCTTTTTATTCTTAATACTTTTTAATTCAAGGCGGTGCGATGCCTCCATATTAGTGTAAGATCAAATTTAACTTTTCCTGCGTCGTGTTGCGTTTGGTGTGAAAAGTAAGTTACGGTATATGTAATAAATAAATAAAAAACAATTATTAGACCTTGTCAGATTATGCTTTTTCTGATCTGATCATGATTTGCTTGGGTGTGAATTTGTTAGATAAATCTAAAATATAACAATAAACAACATAAAGATTGAAAGAAAAAAACTTATTTTGTTATTATCATTTTTCAGTGTTAAGATTGATACGTAGAATGTTAAATAAAATAGGCACAAAAATATACCTATCTCTACCTATAGTTTACCCTAAATGTGATCTTAACTTGAACGAAGGGTTGGTTGTACCCATAGACTTTTAAAAATGTATCGCATAGGTATATAGGCCTACATATATAAAATGATATCAAGGTGTTAGAATCCATTAATTATCATCTATTAAGTATTTTATTCTTACAATTAATTATCGAAATAGACGTTTTCGAAATACTTTTAACACTATTTTGTACTACATTTCGGCCCCAATTTACAACATAACGACAAATCAACTCATGTATAATCATACACATATATGTTCGTTATAAAACGATCTATTCGATTAATTAATTCAACACAATCATCATGCGTAAGTATTGATTCTTTCGTCGATTTCAAGTATTTATGCATGCGTATAATAGCCAGAGCATATCTAGCGTTTATATTGAAATCGGTGGTTGTACCTGTTATCTGAACGCAGAAGTAGAGTGTAGACGCAATAAGAGACCACTTTATTGTTTCCCGGTCCGTGGACAATCGGCTTCGCCAAATGAAAAGGGCCAAAGCTATAGAAGAAGGAAGACCAAATTAATAAAATCAATTAATAAGCAAAGTACTAATTACAAATCAGATCTCTGAGTAGGATTAAGATTGTGTTAAATTGAAAATTTGTTCTATTTAAGAGTTAGTAATGATAGAGAACAATTGTTTTTGTGAAAGTTTGTTATAATTATAAAAAGCACAAATTGAATCTGTGTGCATACTCAGCGTTGCATCAAAATTTACTTATAGTAAATGTATAACAAAAACAGAAAAAATGTGACATTTATTTTTTTAAATAAATGTTAATGATTCTTTATGTGTATAAATAAATACCATATGTATTTCTTGATTGAAATAAAAATGACGATGCCAAAATAGCGCCGATGACCACCACTGGTTTATTTTCGGATCTGTTTTTTATTTAAAACAAACTTAATTATGAGAAAATGACGCGACGTGTCGTCTTCATTAAACACTAAATAGTTGAGTAATAAATAATTTATGACACGCACTTATTTTTACGTACCTACAATTTAAGAACAATTTATGACGAGAAAACAACCTTGTAGTTAGGGTATCTTCCTAGATATCTTTGGATAATCATTTTGACTTGAAAAGACTAAATATGTTGAATTATAAATGTTAAAAGTAATGTACGAGGTATAGGAAATAAGAGTGAAAGTATTAAATATGTCCACAAATAACACGATAATAAAAATAAAATAATTTACCTGGTGAAATGAAATGAGAATATATATATTTTTAAATTTAAACAAAACACATTATAAATGTAACTAAAAAACTGAAGCGAAAAAATTAAATTAAATTAATGAAAACGAAACTTTTGCATTTGTAGTTTTTTTAATATTCAGAACTAATTTATCGTTACAAGACACTTTTCAGTGTTGCACTTTGTATCAAGATTAAGGAATATAATCAGTATTTTTAGAGAAATAAAATTTGTTAAATGTCGCTCTTAAAATGACTGGCCCAGTGACGGCACAATCACGTGACTTTGTATCTTCATCATTTTTTATACGGTTGTATACCACCTAATTGAAATAGAGCACTAAACCACGCAGTATTGCCTAGTTTGTCACAAAATGAGTTAAAAAATAAAACAATACGCACGTGCCCCGAATTACGTAACAAAACTTACTTATTGTCAACATACCAATAATACAGTGCAGTACACTTTTATATTTCAATGTTTCGATATAGCAGCACAAAATCATCTTAAAATTCAGTGCTTAATTAAAATTTAAATTAAAAAAAATTTATTATGATAAATAGATCAAAAAATGATATATTACAAATTTAGCCATTCTATGGAAAACTGTCATTTACTATGATCATAGATAAATAAATTAATCAATTTGAACAAATATAGGATTTGTATATATATTTTCATGTACGTATACTATATATAGTAGACCTAACACTATATTTTTAAATAATTTAAATAATATTAACTCTGCTTCTACTTATCAATGATAATTTATTTGATAGCCTACGTTAGGTAAATATTATTATTTTCACGAATTTTGAAAAGTAGGACATTTTAGAACGAGTAAAGGAAATTTTATTTTCATTTCATGAATGTCATTTTTACGTAGAAATTCTGAAATAGTATTGTGTTACATGTGTAAATATACATTAATAATCGATACGCATGCATTTATTAATTAAATAACATATACTATAGGGCAACTATTTATACACTTTCATATAAGAAGAAAAAAGTACAATGTCGTACTTATGTATTAGAAAATAAAAAGTCGCAGTAAATGAAACCCTTCAAATATACTACTGAAGCATATATTCATAATGTTGCCCATATCTGCATTGTAATCAATCTTAATTAATAATAATCAACTGTATAATTAATTATTTAACGCACAACACTGAAAAGTTCAACCTTTAAATTTAAAATCAGATCTGAAAAGCCAACCTTTTAGAATTACTACGTAAAAATAATACGTGACTCATCTCAGAGCTGAAAATTCATTGCTAAGCCTCTCAACTCCTTATAGATCTGACAGTTTCCGTTTATGACTGACTGTGTTTGACTGTAAAGGACAGTAGGCTATATGACTAGATGCATTTCTGTAATTACGATAAACAACAGGATATAGGAAACCATTTGATGTATTTGGAACAGTCTTTCTACCTTTTTTATGCTAATCGTGTGTTTTAATGTAAAAATATTTAATCTAACAAATGTTGAACATTTATGTATTTATAGAATTTCAGTTTAGTTGTTTGATTGACCGTCTAGTATTTAATTTCAATATTTTTATCTTAAAAATGTGGAATTACAAATATACCGCAGTTGTTGTAAGTCATCAACACAGATATCTTTTTAAAATGATGAAATCATTAAGCAGCTTCTGTAATTATTAAATTTAAATTTAAATTTCCAATTAAAAGCCAAAATTCGTTGAAAAACAAGTTTGAAAATATTTAAACATGTAGGTATCTGTTATCACAATTTTTTTGTTTTGTTTTATGCTTTTAACGCAACTTGAAGAGTATAAAATGTATTCTAAATGTTTCTTACTGATAAGTGTAGACCCATACAGACGCATTGGTAGGATTGCATTCATGGACAAAGACTGGCCAAATAGGACGTAAAACGTTTGAGCAGGAAAAAACATTACCTGTAATAAAGAAAAAGGAAATTGAGTATTTTTTCTTTTTCACGGAATAGGTTTCTATATATAGCTGACACTAATTACAAATTTATTATTTGCATGTTGTATTCGAGAACTGTGTAGAAAATGAACGAAAAGTATTGAAATATGCTTTAGAATGCAAGACAAAAATAATTGCACTAATAATTTAATTGATACAGTTAATTAAATTGACAAATATTTTGATATTGTGTTGGTTAGCGCGCTGGCCTGTAAACCAATAGGTCAGCGGCTCGAATCTCCCTACAGACTCCTGGTTGTATAGTGAGCTGTCGTATTGAGTAATGATATTGACTGATCTAAGCTGTTGCGTCAAGCCAATTAATCAATATATATATATTCGGTAGCAGGTGGTAGGACACGCGAAAATCCGAATACAGTCTACCAGATAAAATCTATTATGATATTGATTATGTTATTATTATTGATTTATTCACTTTCTTTATATAATAATTGTTAAATGTTTTAATTAAAAAAGAATATTTATTGTCTTTCATTATCTTGCTTTAGTACAACATACCATATCAAACTACAATTTTTTGTTCTTAGATAGTATAATTCTATAAAAACAGTCAACATAGGTGAAATGATATACCTTGTCTTATTTCAATGAATTATATAGTTAAATATAAAAGAAAATATATTTTAGAACATAATATATTACATAAGTTTTCACTATATGAAATTACTTTTTAAACAAGTCAAGCAGATATATAAAAGCCCATCACCGAATTCCTCTAAGGTATCAGCTACATCCAGTGAAACATCGACTTTGTGAGGGACTATAGGCCTATGAGGAATTCAAATGCAATGGGTTTTCTTTATTTATCTAAATATTGACATATTCGTTTCAAAAAATGCCACAAAATAAAATATTTTTAATGGCGGTATAGTTTAGGTCGAATACTAAAGTTGAAATTAAGTCAAATTTTTTTAAAGTCGAAATCTTATGCATCTTTCGAATGCTAATTATTTGAAACCAGAATACATTAAACACCAACAGTTCAAAATAGTGTTAATAATTGAATTTTGTGAGATTTGTTTGTGCTCTGTTTATATCTCAAATTTAATTGTTATCAATTCGATAAATTCAATTATGTACTGAAAGTTAAAAACGAAGAACTCTATTCCGCTATGTTTGGTGAATAGATAATAAATGTTAGACTATCTGTGTGTCGTATGTGTTTGGTAAAAAGCAACATTTTGTATCGTTCCTCAACTCAACCTAAAACCAAAATTATAAATATAAGGAACCAGAAATGATCATTCACGGTGACTTCCAAATATAATTGCAAGTAACGTTTTTTATCTGTGTCAAAGTTGACACAATATATATTACGAAAGCTAGTATTATGCTAACAATTATAATTTATTATGTTAAATATATAATAATTTCAATATTAGATAATAAAATTAAAATATGAATATATAAACTTAATATTTAATACTTGAATTTAATCTAAAATATTTAATTAATTTTTATAATAGTATTGTAGGATGAAACAGTACACAAATAATGTGATACCATGATTATGTGATACTGTGATTATGTGATACTGTGATTATGTGATACTGTGATTATATGATACCATGATTATGTGATACTATGATTATGTGATACTATGATTATGTGATACTATGATTATGTGATACTGTGATTATTTGATATTATGATTATGTGATACCATGATTAGGTGATACCATGATTATGTGATACTATGATTATGTGATACTGTGATTATTTGATACTATGATTATGTGATACCATGATTATGTGATACCATGATTATGTGATATTATGATTATGTGATATTATGATTATGTGATACTATGATTATGTGATACAATGATTATGTGATACCATGATTAGGTGATACCATGATTATGTTATACCATGATTTTATTTATTTTGATGCATGATAACCAACCATATCGAATGGGGCACAACATGTCGAATGCTCTCCATTTAAATATATATTAGTCGATTTTGCTCAAAAGTATCGAATGGGTCACGTTTTTCGTAGGGCCCAATCGAATTGAATTCGACATTTTGGATCGCATTCGATATTCTTTTGGAGCGCATTCGATTTGTAAAACAAATTATAGGATTTTTTTGATCGAAAAACGGTTACTTGGAATCCAGAACGACTCAAAATATTTGAATCACTACAGCATGTTGATTAATAATTTGTAGTAATGATAAAGCATTTCGTCAACTAGATGAAATGCTTATAATTTATTATTACATAATAATTTTATTAAATGTAAATGTTCGCATAGTAAATATAGCTTAACTATAACTTTGCTATATATATTTTAAAAGATCAATTGTTTTCTTAATTTATAAATTAATTCGTATGTCTGAATTAGGGAATGTAATCAATTTGTAATCATTTTACTTTACTGAATTGTATAAAAGCACAATGAATAGTTTTTGCGTAAATTTACTGATAAGTATAATATGACATCCAAGAAATATTTTCAATGATGTTTATGAACAAGTAATTTGGCTCAGTTGTTGGCACCTTTAGTATATTGCAATATACTCTCAATGGAACAAGAGACCAAACGTGTATCTATTTAATGTTAAAAATAGATTACGATAATGTAGAAAGAATATTTTTATATAACTCAACAAATATTACTAACATTATATACAAAATTTTACATTTTGTAATATAATCCTTCCTTATAGCAATAACTATTGTTAACAATATTTAATAAGAAGAATACTAATAATGTGAAACTAGAGAAATATAAATAAAGATTAATATACTATTAAGTTCATTCAATTACATAACATCAAATTAACTAATTTTGCAAAGATACCTAAAATTTTATCCCTCACATTAAACTTAATTTACATATTTTAACTTTTAATAAATATATGATTCGTAAGAATAGCATTCTATTTAAAGTTTTTGCTAATATAAGTCTAAAGCATTTTATACAACAACGCTTATAAGACAATTAGTGGCATAGTTAGAAGACAATTAGTTAAGATTTATTAAAGATAACAATCCCACTTAATGGAGTTCAATAAACTCGACATTTCGCCAAAACAATAGGTTTTATAAACAGAATCTTATCTACAATATTGTCCATTATAGGTTACAGAGTTATCAAGATTTTTATTTGTCTATTATTTAGGCATAGTATAAGAATCATTGAATATTAAAAACTAAAAAGTTCTTCTTAATTTTTATAAGTAATTTCAAACGTTAAATATACAAACTTCTTTAATAAAATCTAAAAAACCATTATTCATTATAAAACATTCCACATTTTTTTCTATCCTTTTAGCTGTCGTAACAGTTATCTCGAGAATTATAAGCGACAATAATTGACTATATACCGGTATTATGAAATCACAATATATAGCTAACGAGAGGAAGCAGAATATTACTAAAAACGCTAACATTAACCAACTGCAGTTGGGGGAAAAGTAGCTTACCAGGAAACTGACGACTGTAAACTTAATGGCAAGACATAGAATCCACAGCGTTAAACCTCGGGGCAATTCGATGTGAATTCTGTCAATGTCGCCCAGAATCTGACTCAACTGTAAAAGAACAGCGCAACGGTTTAGTTTTATAATTATATTATAAAGCCCATGATTATGTGTGGGGGAAGTTTTCGCGGAAAGAATGTATATATAAGATAATATCGGTTTTGAAAGGAAATTATTTTTAGTGGAACAATAATTTGATTTTATTCATACCACTACTATTTTTAATATTTAAAAAAAATAAATTTAAGTAAGGACAAGTTTTATAAAAAAAAACATTAATTTAAAATATGACGCAAAAGACAAAACGAGTATAGATAACACTCTTAATTTGACAGATAAAAGAATTTTTAAAAATAAATAACTGTATTTCACAATTGGAACATTTAAAATGTGTTAACATTCTATCAACTGAAAATTTGACTTTTAGAATGCTAGTTTAGACATATCATAAATTGACTTTCAATGCATCTTTTAATTTACTCCGCGAATAGCAATTAAAATAATGACAGTAAAGCAATGCGGAATCTTTCTCAATAATAATTAATTAGTTAAAACATTAATTACACAGGTTTTAGAATGTTTTATTATATATCCTCACGACATCTAATTTGAAATAATTACCGATATATACCTTCATTTACTAATAGAGATAGTGTTAAAAAAATTCACATGCAAACCTCACAAGAGACTGCAGTATTGCCGCTGATAAAATGGATTTTAGACACAATGTGTGTTATTTTAAATTAAAACGTATTAGTAATATGATGCTTAGCTTTTTATGCTGCTTAATTAATTAAATCAAAGTCACTAACAAGTTTCCTTATAAAATGACATGAAAGGCAGAAGAAGCATTATTTTTATCTCAACCATGCATGCAGTATAAGCAACCCTGTTTAAAGACACCGAACAAAAACCGCCAAATAATATGGCAATGTTAAATAAGAGGCAATGTTGAAGAATAAAAGGTAACAAATATTAGTATTAGAAGAGGGATAACCCATTGTGAAAGAAAAGGTTGGGATATATTATGCTTGGAGTATAGAATTCCATAGTTTTTATTAATACATTTTCAAAATATGTCAATACAGAAAGGTAAGGATCAATAAATTATCAAAATGATTAATATATCGATTTAACTATATATACAGTATATATATACTTAGAGTTTTTTTTTGAAGGAACACGGATCCATCTGGACTGCATCTGACAGATCCCTAAACTCCCATAACATTGTCTAAATATCACTTATTTATATTGAAAAATTATTAAAATAGACTATGTTTCTAAACAAAAATCGAAATCTATACAGTATAGAAGATTAAACGTCTTTATACTTTTTAATATATATATATATATATTCCATAATAAACACTGTTTTTCATTTTTGTAATATTATACATTACACATAATAATTGATGCAGATAATTATATATATTAACAGCAAAATTACTGATCTCGAAGATATGGAATAACAAATATGAATCAAAATGAAATAATATTACATTAAATAAGACATCATTTGTATGTAATATGTTTCATATATATATATATATATATATATATATATATATATATATGTATAATCATGCTTCAAAAAAAAATCTAAAGATTATGACAGAAAGTAGGTGAACAAAAGTGAACTGCATATATCACTGTAAAATTATTTCATATTTTTCAATACTTTACTATCATTTATATTCCTATTTTTGAAAATGATGTTTCAAAAAGTAATTTTATTAGTTTTTTAATCATTTTCTATTCAATTCCACTATTGAAGTAGAGACACAGAACCTAACTGAACACTGTAGTTATTAAAATTAAGATTATTGAAATTGTAATAAAAATGTCTGCAACATTTTTTCCAATACATTATTAAATTTTCTGTTATATTTAATCTTCAGAAGCGAACGAATGCAATACTCTGCAAAAAAGACAAACGAGAAAGTTAAATAATTGATATTGAATATTTCCATTTTATTATACACGAGCTAATTGAATAGAAGATATTGAAATCTGAACTCTATTCTGAATTGCTTTGAAATTATTTTCTCCTTTAATAATTAACTTTAACATATATATATGTATATATATATATATATAGTGAACATTTATTTCTAATTTGATGATCATTTTGATCAAGCCTGATAAAATGTGACGTTTCGCTCAGCTAACAATTAGCGCTAATAATTCGTCCCGTATAGTACATTGGCGAACTAAATTATATTATTATTATATGGTGCCGAATGATATAAACTCACTCTTTCCTTTTAGCTTTATTTTGTCAGGATTGCTTTTTGCGCAAAAGAGAACAGAAATTATTTGTATTATTTCTAAGAATTCATCCCAAAATGATTCTATTAATATTATCGATCGTATTTGAATAGAAATTGACTGACATTTTATATTAGTCAAAAAGAACAGCCCCCGTTTTATGCAGGTCAATTGACCAGCGGTTTTGTGACCATCTGTTTTAGTGAAAAATAACCAAATTGAGCTAACAATGGAAAAACAAACAATCTGTTAAGGTTGAGGAGAATCTATCGACTAACTTCAGCAACATTTTGAGCAACATATTTGCGAGTTGCCAATACGGTACTTAAGAAAACATTATTATCTTAAAAAATTGTTCTCAAATCTACCCTAAAAAATAATTGAAAAAAGGAAGCACTTTGAGGTTCTAATAAATGGACATCACTATTTCAAATGGCTATCTCAAATTCTTTATCTAAATATCTTTAAATTACGAAAAAATATTAAAAAGAATTCCTGAATATATTATTAATTATAATATATTAAATCGTCTGAATAAAGAATGATTAGTTGCAAAAATACTCAGTCTTTTACTAATTATAATGACTGTATTAATTAATCGTCATTTATGAATTAATCAATATTAACAAATATAATTCGGTCGTTATGTGTTTTGTTCCCGTTAATTTATTTGTCATTTCAACGTATGTTTTAGTTGAACAATCAATGATAAGATACATGTTGCGAATTTGTACAACAAAGTTATACAGTTACCTACTAATTTACACAAATATTAATATAGAAATATGTTCCCTTCTGTAGGCCAGCTGCACATCTGGGGAAGTTTTTTGTTTACTAGGGGATAAAACTCCACTTGTCCGACAGATACAAAATGACACTATATTTATTCATTCACAGGTTTTATATCATAGCTACATACTTCCGACAGCAATTAGAATTATCCGACATAATCGATCGTGTTTGTCCGACCAGAGTATTACTTATGGGAGGGCCAGCTGCCCCCCTGGTCCCGACCAGCGCAGCCGCTGATTATATAATTACGAAGAGATAGGCATTTATACATATGATAAAAATTTCATACATATATTATGAACAAGAGCGCAACAGGCCCAGGCTAGCAGCATAAATACGAGTGTACATACACATATACATACATACATACATAGCAGCACACATGCATAGATAGCAGCACACATGCATAGATAGCAGCACACATGCATAGATAGCAGCACACATGCATAGATAGCAGCACACACACATAGATAGATTAACTAGTTAGAGACGACTAAACCTGCAAACTTGCAGCGCCAATATTATTGTCATGTTTACTTTGTGGCAATCAAATGTTTCGAATAAGCACAAAGGTTAATTACAAATATTGTGGTTGAATGTTGTATTCAGAATTGTGGTTGTATTCAGAATTGTGGTTGTATTCAGAATAAATGTATTATGTAATAATAACATAGCTAGATATTATATTATTTGTAGTAAATATTATTTAATAAATAAATTAATTAATTAATGATAATTATAAATAATAATAATTATTTTTGATTATTCATATCGGTGCACATCGGTTTAAATAAAATCGAATGTTATTAAATTGAATAATGTATCTTTTCTGTTGAATCGATTTACTAATACTATATATATACAGGTAAAACAAAATGAAGCAACCACGATGCCATTTTTATTATACAGTATATCTCTAACTTTCAAAGTTACGCTGAATAATTTACTTATGTCTTAACCTAATTGCAATAATTCTAAATAAAAATCAGAAATAAATCAAAAATCAAAAGTAAATCAAAAATAATAATAATAAATTAATATATTAATAGGATTAAACTGTGTTTTTTTAGTCTGTTACGCAAGGCATATCGACAGTATTATTATGGTATTTTCATTACTACTGTAAAATCAACTATAAACACCCACACAGAACTATATTATAAAAACTGAACATTTGTAATGCAATATGTAAGTATCCCAGAATGGCTGGCTATTCTTTTGAAACTTTGTTTGTGAGATCTATCTTTCTCCGAGATAACCAGAATTTGGGTAAAAGATTTTTTTTCAACTCAAAGGTGGCCAACATATAAAGTATTATTTTAAATTTATGGTTTTTATTTAGGTTTTTCAAACGTTATATTATTTTCAGCTATAATTAAGTGATCCATAGAATTTGATTAACTATCAATATATTATGAAAGTATGACCTACGATTTGTGGTTACAAGCTGGAGCCGCTCCAGTCCTGAATGAATTAAGGCTGAATAAGAAAACCTGTTCTATGAACAAACGATATAAATTTTAAATGTAAATTATTTTTATCTGTATTAATATTGTTTGTTTTCGCTATAAATATTCAGGTTTATGTTTTGTTTTTAAATAGCTAGCGACAAATGAACAGAAAACTAGGAATATTAGATTTTGAAATAAGTCGAAAAACATTGTAAAATGACTTTATCTGCCACCATCTTTTAGTGTGCAAGAATTAAGACTAAGTTTATTGCAAGACGATTTTTAATATTTCATCTCTGAAATTATCCACCCATATATGTTTCATCTTTATCAAAAGATATATATATATGTGTATGTATAATAACATGTATATTCAACTTGACTGTCTGTACTACATTAAAATTTTTGTAATTGTAGCAAAATGTATCTGTATATATCAGTGTATCAGACACACAGTATGTTTCTGAAAAGTTTGTTAGATATTATATATTACACAAAGTTTGTTCTCCCTAGCAGCATTACAATTATTGCAATAAGGTTAAGACGTAAGTAAATGATTGAACGTATACTTTGAAAGTTAGAGATATATAAAAAAAATGGTATCGTGGTTGCTTCATTTTGTTTTACATATATATATTAGTAAATCGATTCAACAGACATGATACATTATTCAATTTAATAACATGCGATTTTATTTAAACCGATGTCCACCGATATGAATAATCAATTGCAATATGGCATTCAGGTAATAATGTAAAAGAAACAGAAAAAGCAGAGGAACAAATAGTTTACGGTTTTACATTCGATATAAAAATTAATGTTCAGTTTGTGAAAGAAATATAATAATTATTTTTTTCAATTGTGTAATGGCATCACTCAGTTCATGATAATGGATTCAGTTGTTCGTTTTGTTCGTTTGTTCAGTTATTCACAAAATTTCTATCCATGGAAATATTTTATTCATTACTTTGTGATATCGCTTTATTTCCATTAATGTGACAATCTGATACCTCAACATCTAATTTCCTTTTTGTAGGATCTACAAAAAGGAATGCTACACAAGTTTAACTGAAAAAGAGAAGTATTAGATTAAAACTACATAGACTGAATGCTACACAAGTTTAACTGAAAAAAAAGAAGAATATATTACATTAAAACTCCTTATATTTCGTTGCTAAAGAAACCTTTAAACCTATTTTATAGGTAGTTCATACTCACGTATTAGCGTATTTGTAAAGAATTTAGAGCGCGCGACAAAAACGTGGACTGAAAAATTTATATTCTATACTAACTATAAACAAACTAATCGTGTTTTTTCATAGCAAAGCGTAACCTACTATTTTACAATTCGCAATATTTATATATAGCCGTCTAGCTATATGTAACATCACCTATTAAGATATTTAAGGGGAGATATACAAAAAATGGAAATTTTTTTAATGCTGTTTTAAAAAAAATTCAATTGGATGGGTTATGTTAGTGTCTTAAACGATATATATATTTTTAAATATCTATTTTTTTTACTATATATATATATATAGCATTTTGTATACAAAAACCATTGATTTTAGCCCATTTAAAAAAAATTTCACAGATTTTATACATTATTTTTTTGGTTTCAACTTTGGCATGTATTATCTATGTAAACAACACAATAGAAGTAAGGAGAGTTTTTTTCAAAATGTAAAATAATTTTTCAAAAAAATTAAAAATTCTTACCTATAGCATAATATACAGTGAAAAGTGGTCAAAATTACATCTTAAAGCTTATTATTTTAAAAAATACAACACATTATTGAAATATGGCTCCTTAGAGTTATAGATAAAGGGATTATAATGATATACTGAAAATTT
>JAUZND010038002.1:0-44844 GCA_034780555.1 Coelogynopora nodosa
TTTTTAAAAATGTAAAGTATGTAACGTATGGGACATTTTAAAATTAATATTTTCAATCCAATTAATACTCAAATTGGTAATTTAAAAATATCATTTACAAGACCTTTCTATTAATTTTTAAATTCTTTATATCATAAATATACAAAATTTGTATATTTAATATTCTTAAAACGCATTAAATGGTCAAAATTTATAATTCTGTCTTTTGTGCTGTTAAAAGTACTCACAAATCATCTATTATTCCAAATCATAGAAAATGGGTCCATAGACTCTCTCAAACGGTTCTGAGTTAGATCTTCTCTTAAATTAAGACTTAATACCATATTGAAGCTTTAACAGGCAGTCACAAAAATGATAGCAGTAACATCATTAAATTACTGTATCCACTTTCTTCTTTCGTCCCTCTAACCACCAACATCAAACATGCTAAATAATTAATTAACATAAAATTAAATTTCAAAATGCTCGTTAATATCATTAGTAATGATACATTACTATAAGGAGTATTAGGGTATAACCACGTAAAAACGACAAATTATGTTGATATGTACCTTAAATGAAAGGTATTGTTTTGCGTATCAAAATAGAAAAAATGAAAATATATATTTCTCGGGGGTTTTAAAGTTATGGTCACTTTAAGTGTGCACTTTTTATTATATATTATATATTACATGAATTTATTTAGATATAAACTTTAACAATATAACATTTTGTTACTTTCAAAAAAATGTAGAATTTTTGGTAGAATATGCCAAAAACAACAAATATTAAAAAATTAAATTAATTAATTGATTAATAGCTAGAAACATAAACTTTTGTATATGGACATTATATTGTTTAAAATTTTGTATCAAAAAATTAAAAACGTCATTTTTTTAGTACATAAATACATAATTACCATGTTTTTTGATGCAAATGAAACTATATAAAAATGCGGTTCTTTTGAGGTATATATCGTCATAATGAGAAATTTAAAAGATGAAAAATTTAGAAAACATTGTTTTTTAACGTAATATTGGTCTTTCTATAACGATAAAAACCCTAAATTTTAAGTTTTTTGTTTAAGGTAAATATCATTGATATATATTTTACTATTTTTATTAAATTAGCTGTTAATAACAAAACAAATAATTTAATTCCATCGCAAATATTACACATCAGTTACATCACTATTATCGGCATCATTTTTATTTTCTTCTTTAGTGATCCCAATAGGCTCATACCGATAGTAATCTTGGTGGAATTTTTCAAAATTTTTCATATTTCGGTCCATTATACGATTCTAAAAAATGAAATAAAAAAATTTTTATTAAAACCTACAACTTCTAATTTAATAACTAGAATTAGCTGAAACTTTAAACATTAATTGTATTTTCTAGACGACTAATTTTTTTCATCATTAAAAGTTATATAAAAACTGTTTTTCAACACATTTTGGAGGAAAAATAAATCTTTTTGACGTTGATCAACATTTTACAATAAAATAAGGTTAATAATTTTTTAAAAACCTTGTATTTTTCAAAAAGGTCAATTTTAACGGCAAGCTGTTCTCGGCTGTTTTCAAATTTTTCTTTGCACTTTTCCAGAACTTCAATAGTATATTTTAATTCTCCTTTCGCGTCGGCACCGCGGGATGTGTTCATTTCTGCGTGTTTTAGCCGATATGCATCGTAATATAGTCTGTTTGATTTGTAATTTTTAAGAGATTTTTCTATATCAGGTATGGTCTTTTCACAGACTGTCTTTAAACTGTTTTCGAATTTTGACAAGTTGGCTAAAATGAAAAATAAAGACCTTCCCAAAAAATATTAAAATACAATAATATGTATCTCCAGAAGAAACCAGAGTCGTCAAGAGCGTGGTGCTACTATTTGTAAAATTCACATTGCCATTATCTTGACTATCCATTTTGGTTTGCATTTCAAACAACGTTGATAAATATCTCTGATATTTAATAGTGTGTTCCACAGATAAAAGAATCTGCTTCAAGCTTTTTAAAATGCGTTCATAATTTTCTTTTGTTTTCATAATTGTTTCAATTTTAGCATCTAAAACACTATCCACTGTCATGGACGTTTTTCCCATTGTTTCGTACACAAATTGTTTCGTAACTGTAAATGCGTCCTTTGACCACGTTTTCCAATCATTTATGTTGTGATTGAAGTTGTTCATCATTACTTCCGTTCCAGGAGTAGAATAGTTATCAACTAGGAAAATTACAATTTTTAAAAATTTTTTAAATTTTTAAATAATAACCGTCCTCGCTCTGGTTGTCTATAGAATCTGCTAAATTGTAAAAATTCATTTTTCTGTATTTAAATTAAAAGTTACAACAAAATGAACATGTAAAAACAAACAAATAAACGTAATTTAAAGTTTCAACTTAAAACTTAAAATAAACATTATATTTTTAAATTACACATTTTATTGGAGAATTTTCAAAATGAAGAAAGAGGTAAATTCTATTCCAGAAAAGGTCTCAATTTGGGACTTTGAAATATATAGATTGTCTTGTCTTAATATCAAAATAAACAACTTGTGAATATTGGTCGTCGACGATCGCGTAGTATCGAAGGCAATTTATTTATACGTGGCTTATATAATATATTAAAACTTCAAAATTAGTTCTAATACTTTAACAATTTTCAATCAAGACGTTCGAGAATCTCGAATCGAGATACCAAAGCTTTGAAAGCAAGGTTGGTTACAAATAGTTACAATTCAATATATCCATTATAATACATGATATTAAATATTATGTTTGAGTTTAAATTTTTTAGATTTGAATCAAAATTTGTAAACTGTAAAATGATTACCATGGATATTGAACAAAATGATAGAGTTGTCAAAAAAAATAAACAAAAATTTAAAATGAATCTATACTATAGATACTGAATTTTGTAAAGTTGACGAATCAATGACGACGTTTAAAATTAAAATTTTCATTCTAAACTAAAGTACCCTTCAATTCAAAATGTAGCACAATCCGTAACAACGATTAAATTTATTCAAGAGAATGATCCGCATCACTTCACAGTGTGAATTTCGCACACAGTAAACAGTAAATATAACTATAACCTCGAATTTCCGTCGCAAAGTCTATAAATATTATGCAAATCATCCAAAGTGTATACAAAATTTAATATTAAATGGATTCCTCAATTTTTGTCAACAGTGACTTTGAAATAACCACCTATTCCGTAGAAAAAATCCTGATTCCGATTAAAAAATGCATTAAAACATTAACCGATCAAAAAATGTCCCGGTTGAAAAAGGGCAACTCAAAAGATACAGAGCAATTGAGAAATGCCTTAATTGAGTCTATAAATGTATTTATAAAAATCGGTAAAGAAATTGCACTCAACTACACTCAAGTGGAACATGATATCGTATGCATTTTACAAGAAATTGAAACTTCAGGTAAACGTCTATCGGATGCGAGTGTTTCGTTTTCTTTAAATCCCTTTTCTACTACAGATCGGAGCGAAATGTATACTTCTGCTAATGATGTAGTTACTTCCATTACCAGATTATTAATAGTAGGAGATTTTGTAGATGTTCATTTGCTTTTAAATAGTTTAAAAACTGTGGAAAATGCACTAGATAGTTTACAAGCTGCGGTAAACGAAAATGAAGTAGAAGTGAGGTATAAGGCTCTACAAGTGGGTCTAGAGAAACTGAAACCTCACACTACTCAAAGAGCTAAAGACTTGAAAGATGGTAAAGCCAGGAACGAAATATCAGCCGCGAATGCTACTCTCTTTACAACATACCCTATGCTCTTCACGTCTATTAAAACGTGTGTTAACCATCCTGAAATATCCGCCGCGCGCGAAAATCGACAACTTACATATTTAGAAACAAAAGAAGCTATAAATACAATAGGTCAAGTAGCTAGAGGTGTAAAATACGTTGGAGATTGGTTGAAAAGACACGAGATTTTCCACTGTGGTGTATCCAGTGCCATTGAAGATTTTAACATGCAGCTTTTAAGAGATGTAGGGGATCGTATAGGAGAACAATTGTGGGTCAACTCAATGAAAACAAAATCTCAAAAAATTGTCCATGATGTAAAAAGACTCAATCAATTTATCTGCAATGAAACAGACAGGGTTGAATATGTGATTGAAAGGTGTGATAATGTTAAAAAGGACGTAAATTTCTTCTTCGATACGTATACTCTTAAATTTACTCAGAATAAGGATGATTTTTCTCTTGAAATGAAAAATGATGCTCTGAATATTATTGGAACAATTGATAATTACGTTCTTGAGATGAAAAAAATTGCCATTGATTATATTTCAGAGTATTTTTACGAAATTGACGCCCCTCTTTTAGTTTTGAGAGATTGTGCAACAAATAGAGATTTAAATGGAGTAATTTCTAGTGGAGAAAAGTTGAAAGTACATACGACTAGGCTAGTCAACATTGGAGAAATGTTGTGTACTTTGTTGACTGAAAATGAAGAAAATGGGTAAAACATTTTTTAATTTAATTTTAAAAAAATATATTTTTAGAATAAAAAACCAACAAACTTTAAACACCACCATCCAAATATGCGAAATTGGTCGCATTTGTAAAAGATTGGAAAACCTCGTCCCCCAAACTATAAACTCTGCTCTAGTCTATGCTGAAAAACCTACTTCAAAAATTGCTCAAGTCAACATGACTTCCTTTATAGACACTAATAAAAACCTCTACAACCAATACTCAAACTCATTGCAATATATTGTTGAAATTGACGACTTTATGTTTATAAATGAAAATTTCATCCTCAACGATGTCAACAATTGCGTATATGAAATTAAAAAGGGAAAAATTAAATCGTTTGAAAAGTTTGCCAATTGTGCTTCAACTAGATGTAAAAAAATTTGCAATTTTGTGGAAAAGTATCTAAAAAGAAACAGCTTTGATCCTATTTATAGTGCCAAAATTGAAGCGACGGAAAGGACAATTTTCAAATATAAAAATGAAATTTTTAAACAGTTTGATAAAAAGGTTGATTTTTGTAAAGAATTGCTGAGTGAGAATGGTCGTTTGTCTGTAGATGAAGAAAATTCTTTTATTGATATTTCTAGAGTTTTGTATGATGGAGTACACAATATAAGAAGGCTCATTTTGGAGATGAATGGAGTAGAGTTTACAGAAAGTGATGTGGCTACTGAAGAGTCGAAGAATAGTGTTGAAGGTTTGCAATCAGACTTGTATCAAGATTTTACAAAAAGTGTGGGAGGTAGTGAAATGATTATGAATTTAGGAGACTATGCTGAACCAACGTGGGTGTTGCAGGCTAATGAAGGTGGGTATTTATTTTTATGACTTCACAGATTTATAATATAAATTATATCAAAATGGACATTTTCTTATTTTTCTGTAAAAAATCCATGTCATTTTTTTTTAAATGTTTCTATAGTAACATAACTTTAAACCGGGAGAAAATTTAATTTAGAAATGTCTGTAAATTAATAAAATTATATATTTTTTAGAAGAAAAAAAGAGATGGCAAGTAGAAGCTAAAGACTTTAATGTTGAAAAGCGAAAATTTGAAAAGGAAGTAAACAAATGGGATGATAGTGCAAATGATATTATTAGAATGGCAAAGCACATGTGTATTATTTTGATGGATATGAGTGATTTTACAAGGTTAGAATATATATCTTGCAGGGAATGATTTATATTTAGAGGTCGTGGACCCCTTGGAACCATCACTGGTTTTATTGACGCAGCTAGAGAAATTTCTGATACCGGGAAAGAATTGAATATTCTATTCCAATCAGTGGCAAATATGGTATAAAATATAATAAATATTTATTTATATAATTTTTATATATAAAAATATCAATTTATATAAATTTTAACAGTGCCCTGATTCAGTTACAAAAACGGATCTCACCTTTTATTTGCAAAGAATAGAACTCTACTGTCACCAATTACACATTACCAGCCGTGTAAAAGCTGACGTACAAAATATAGACAGCGATGTAGTATTGTCTGGTTTAGATAGTGCTACATCGTTATTACAATCGTCCAAGAATCTCATTAATTCGGTTATTATGGCTGTGAGATGTTCGTATGTTGCTTCAACTAAATATTGTCGATTGTACGGAAATGAGGTTATTAATTTTTAAATTAAAATAAAATTTTTAATTAAAATTCAACGTTTAGGGTCCAGTAGTAATGTGGAAGATGAAACCTCCAGAAAAAAAGCCGTTGATAAGAAAAGACAGTAACGAATGTAAAAATACCAAAATTAGCATGGGTGCTCCTAAAAAAAGAATTGAAGCTATTCGAGCCCTAGATGAGTTTAGAATGCCTGAATAAAAATCATATTATAAATTTGTTTTTATTATGTTGAAAATGTTGTTGTTTATGAATTTAATTCTGTCTCTAACATGAATTTATCAAATAAAGTTACCCTTTTTAGAATTGTACTGATTGAGTTACTTTTACGTTCAATTTAATGTTGAAAAGTATTAATCCGTCCTTTTGCTCCAAATTGGGCTCGTCATTAATAAAATTTCAAACACTTTTGAATCTTTCGAAATGTCTAGTTCGGCATCAGTCCAAAGTAACTTTATTTACAATTATTTCTTGAAACAGGTTTTGTGCAAATTTATCAATTAATTGTAGGTGGCATGTAGTCGTTTCGACAAGGAACTTTTGCCCTCTAAAAAATTAAATGAAAATCTTAAAAAGGTGAGAGAAAAACTATCCAGGCCTCTAACCTTGTCGGAGAAAATTTTATATAGCCATTTGGACAATGTAGAAACGCAAGAAATTGTGAGAGGGGAATCATACCTTTTATTGCGGCCAGATAGGGTAGCTATGCAAGATGCTACAGCACAGGTACATTTTAAAAAAAATATAACAATTTATAATTTTAATAATTTTAATAATTACATTTCACAGATGGCAATGTTGCAGTTTATTTCTAGCGGCCTTGAAAAGGTTGCTGTTCCGTCTACTATACATTGTGATCATTTAATAGAAGCTTTCAAAGGAGGCAAGCAAGATTTACAGGATGCAAAAGTTTTAAAATATTTTATTATTATTTAATAATAGTATTTTTTTTCTTCTAGATCTCCCACAAGGAAGTGTACGATTTCCTCGCTTCCGTTTCAAATAAATATGGAATTGGATTTTGGAAACCTGGGAGTGGAATCATTCACCAGATTGTTCTTGAAAATTACGCATATCCAGGTCTCTTGATGATTGGCACAGACAGTCACACTCCCAATGGAGGGGGTTTGGGAGGATTATGTATTGGGGTGGGTGGAGCTGACGCAGTTGATGTCATGGCCAATTTCCCATGGCAATTAAAATGCCCAAAAGTCATTGGTGTTGAACTGACCGGGAAGCTAAATGGTTGGACTTCATCAAAGGATATAATTCTTAAAGTTGCGGGAATTTTGACAGTTAAAGGAGGTACCGGCGCTATAATTGAATATTATGGTTCTGGCGTAGATTCTCTTTCTTGTACAGGTTTTTAATTTTTTTTAATAATAAAATAATTTATTTATAGGAATGGGTACAATTTGTAACATGGGCGCAGAAATTGGAGCCACAACATCTATATTTCCTTTTGGAGATCCCATGATGAGATACCTCAAAGCCACTGGAAGAGAAGGTCAATTAAACTTTAATTTTTAAAATTTGTCGTTATTAATTATGATTTTAGATATTGGGTTGGAATCTGGAAAATATGGCGATTTTCTAACTCCGGATAAAAATTGTAAATATGATCAAGTGATCAAGATTAATTTGGATGAGGTGAAATAAAATTTAATTGATATACGATATAATTATTTTTTAGTTGGTTCCTCATATAAATGGTCCATATACTCCAGATTTAGCTACGCCAGTTTCAGAGATTGGAAAAGTTGCCAAAGAAAAAAATTGGCCTCTGAAAATTAGAGTTGGTAAGAAATTTATGCGAATGATTATAATTATTGTTTTTTATAATATAGAAATTATTTAGGGTTAATTGGTAGTTGCACAAACAGCAGTTATGAAGATATGAGTCGCGCGGCTTCGATTGCACGACAAGCAAAAAATAAAGGTTTAAAGTGCAAGTCTTTGTGCACGATAACTCCTGGATCTGAACAAATTAGAGCTACTATTGAGAGGGATGGACAAGCACAGAATTTGAGAGATATTGGAGGTACACTATTGGCAAATGCTTGTGGTCCTTGTATAGGGCAATGGAATAGGAAAGACGTTAAGAAGGGACAAGTTAATACTATCGTCTCTTCTTACAATCGAAATTTTAGTGGAAGAAATGATGCAAATCCGGCAACTCATTCTTTTGTTACTTCTCCAGAAATTGTAATAGCTATGACTCTTGCAGGAACGTTGGATTTCAACCCCATGACTGATCATTTAGTGGCCAAAGATGGTAATTACTAATCTTTATCTTACTAATTACTTATCTTTTAAAATTAATAAAAAACTGTTAAAAATATACTCAAGGAACGAAATTCAAATTGGATGCACCTGTAGGCGACGAACTACCTTCTAAAGGTTTTGATGAAGGTGAAAACCGGTATCAACCTCCAATGGAAGATGGATCTAATGTTTTGATCAATGTCGATGAAAATAGCAAACGGTTACAAATTTTAAAACCTTTTCAAGCTTGGAATGGTAAAGATTTGAAAGATTTACGTGTGTTAATAAAAGTAAAAGGGAAATGTACGACTGATCACATAAGTTGTGCTGGTCCATGGTTAAAATATAGAGGACATTTGGAAAATATTTCAAACAATATGCTCATTGGGTATACATTATAAATTATTAAAATAAATTGTATTAATTAATTTTTAATTATATATAGAGCCAACAATTTTGAAAATGATAAAGTCAACAGTGTAATGAACGTAGTAACCAAAAAAGAGGCACCTGTGCCTGAAACTGCGATATATTACAAGGTTATTTACATTTTATGATAAGTCATCATTGATAAGACTACAAGAAGTTTGACAGTTTAATATTTTTTTAGGATCACGGCATCAAATGGGTAGTAATTGGCGAAGAAAATTATGGAGAAGGCAGTAGTCGCGAACATGCTGCATTGGAACCCCGATATCTTGGCGGGGTAGCAATTGTAGTTAAAAGTTTTGCCCGAATTCATGGTATTGAGAAAAATATTATTTTTTAATCCAATTATATAATTATACATAATTTTGTTAGAGACAAATTTAAAAAAACAAGGAATGTTGCCTTTGACGTTTGTAAATCATTCGGATTATGACTCTATCAAATCAACCGACATTTTGTCCATTAATGGGTTGGAAACATTTAAAGTTGGATCGGTAATTACAAAAATTACAATATTTAATATTAATTTTTATATATTAAATATAGATTGTTAAATTGGGGGTTAAAACTGACAAAAATGCACCCGAACGGTTCATAGACCTCGCGCATACATTTGATGAACAACAATTTAATTGGTTTAAAGCTGGAAGCTCTCTAAATTACATGTCAAAAGCTATATCAAGTTCTAACCAATAAATAATTTTAAAATAATTTTTATTTTTTATTTTTTAAAATTTGTTTTTGTTTTTATTTTTATTTTTTACATCCACCCGAGAATATATTATTGAATAATGTAGCATTACCGGCAACACTCTGGGGGTTTGAAAAATCGTCTTGGTACACCTTATTTTGTCTAAATTTCATTTTCTTTTTCTTCTCGTTACTTTTGACAATCTTGTTGTTACTTTTAGGGTTTAAAATGGCCTTTTTTAGATTTGTAGACTGGTCTATTCGATTTGCGTAAAAATTTGTAACTCTTTTAGCCTTAACAATTTCTTGTCTCATTCTGTGAAATTGAGCTACTTTTGCTTCGGCTTCTCGGGCATTTATCTCGGTCCATTTAAGATTTTTTGAATATTGAATGTTCCATAGTTGAGAATATGAACAATTTGATTTTTTTCCAATGGAAATTGGTTGGTTGTGTAATAAATTTGCAACTTTTTTTGCGTCGGAGGATTTTTTAAATTCTACCCAACCTTGTGAATAAGACCGATAAGTACTTTTTCGTTTTGATTTATCTAACAAAATAATTAATGTAATTAATTATTTAAAAATGTAAAAAGTTAAAAATTACCTTCAGGTTGCAAATAGACTCTACCAATTTTACCAAAATTTGCTAGGTACGCGGTTAATTTAGTAACATTGAAGGAATGAGGAATTGTACCCAGGTGGACTATTCCTGGTTTCTTTTTTTTAACTAGGGTTGGTGAATTACTTGATTCTTTGTCATTTTCTAGAGAGTCAATAATAGATTCTCTATCAGAGTCACGTGTTTTCATTATTTCAGACATTTACAAGTTCGTTTCAAATTTGTTGTCATGGTAATTTGATTAAACTTTATTAGCAACAAATATTGTAAACAAATTTTTCTCTCTTAAAAATTAAATTACTCTTGTAATTTTAACTTGTAATATTTTTCTGTAAATTTTCTAAATGTATAGAGACGTAAAAATATGCCTGGTAGGAGCAGGTGGAATAGGATGCGAATTGATAAAAGTGTTAGTTTTGAGCGGATTTTACAACATTGATTTGGTAATAAATCACTAATAATTTACATTATATTAAATTAATAATTTAAACGACCATTTATTTAATTTTTTTAGATTGATTTGGACACAATCGATGTGAGCAATCTAAACAGGCAATTTCTGTTTAGATCTAATCACGTGGGAATGTCTAAAGCAGAAGTAATCTAATTTTATAATTTTAATTTTAAATAATTAATAATCCATTAGGTTGCAGCACAGGTTGTTAAAAAATTCAATCCAAACTGCAATATCACTCCAAGACACGTGTCTATTTTTGAGTAATATAATTATAATTATTTTATAATTTTAATATTTAGTTCAAGTTTTAATACAGAATACTTCAATCAATTCAATGTTGTCATCAGCGCACTAGATAATATAGGTTTTTGAATATTTTTTACAACAAAATAATTTTTTAGCCGCTAGAAGTCATGTAAATAGATTGTGTTTAAGTTCAGGTGTATATTTGATTGATGCTGCTACACAAGGTTATGTGGGACAAGCCAAAGTAGTTGTACATGTAATTTTAAAATAGTTTTAGCAGACTGTAAATGTAAATTTATTTTTTTAAAAAGAAAATTACACAATGTTACGAATGTGTCCCTCTCCCAAAACAGAAAACTTATCCAACTTGTACAATAAGAAATACACCTAGTGAAACCATTCATTGCATTATATGGGCGAAACATTTATTCAAGTTTTTAGTAACGAGAGTTTTAATTTATATTTTTTTAGTCTTTTATTTGGTGAAATTGAGACTGATACGGATGTTTTGCACGTTGAAATGGAAGAAAATGGGGTTAATGGAAACTCTATAGTAGATGGTAATTATGCAAATAACAATACGACAAAAATGACACTTCGAGATATGGCCATCAATGTTGAATATGACATAAAACTACTTTTCAATGAGGTAATTGATTAATCAAAAAATTAATTTTTTTAATTTTTTAATGTGATTTTTTTAGATTTTTTACAACAGTATAATCAATCTCTTGTCCATGGGAAAATTGTGGGATGAAAGAAGAGCACCTGTCGGTTTGAAATTTGAGGCTATAGAAAAAATAGAAGGTTTTTTATATTTTTATAATTATTTAACTATTATTAATTAGTTAATACCGATTGCCGTAAAATATGGACTATTGAAGAATGTGCCGTGTTGTTTGAACACAGTGTTAAAATTCTTAAAGAAAGGATGGAATCTACTTCGTCAAAAATGCTCTTTTGGGATAAAGTACTTTATTTTTTATAATTATAATTTATGATAATTTTTTTTATTCTAGGATGATGTCGAAGCCATGAATTTCGTATCTTGCGTCTCAAATTTAAGATGTCACGTGTTTGGGATTGAACAAAAAACGGAATTTGAAATTAAATGTAACATTAAATTTTGTTAACAATTTTAAATAATTAATTATTAAATTATTGTTAAAAATTAGCTTTGGCTGGAAATATCATACCTGCAATAGCCACGACAAATGCAATTATAAGCGGAGCAGTAGTTCTGAAACTCATTGAATTGCTAAACACACCTAAAATTGACGACATTTCAATGGTCCCTAAACACGTAATATTTAATTTGTAAATTAATGATCACAGTAAGAGTAAGATTTTCATAAATGAAATTGTATATTAATACACCGTACCGTCGTAACATGAAGCCGGTTCGGTTCGCTCTCCCTCCTGATTAATATATTTTACCACGAATAATTATTTCATATCCATTATGGAAATAGAATAGATTCAGATCTGATATTTAAATTATCTCCCATTTTCATATAAATTTTTGGAGAATCAGGGGTCACCCTGAAAAGGTTTGTACAGCCACAAACATATTTTTTTGGAGAGGGATATAATACAAAACCCGCATGTATACTTATTACGAAATAATAAAAGTACAAAAGATATATTTTTGATTTGAATATAATACAAAATTATGACGCTATATCTTTTATTTACAATTCTTAAAATTTATGTAAAAGTGTTTTTTTTCGTTGCAATTTCCAACATTGATAACTGGAGAATACATTGATTTATCATTTCTAATATATTTTGATTATTGTCGGTAAAAAATTAGTTTTCATTTATCACCTCAAATTGTCTACACAGCATAATAATTTTTTTGAATCAACACTATTTTCATTGATTAACTTTTGTTGAAGTTCTTTTGAATATATAAATTATATAATAACTTGTCTGCTACATCGACATCAGGATATGTACAATTTTTAACAGACATTCTGAAAGCTTTTTTAAACTTTAATCTTTCCAAAACCGAATTATTTACGCTCCATTTTAGAATCTCCTTTTTTATACACATAAAAGTATCGGTAGTTTAAGAAAACTTTAATTTTCATTTCAATCCCAACAAATTTTTTACCAATTTCACTTTCATGTCATCTTTATTTAAAATTTTTAAGACTTAAAATTGCAAAAAAGAAATTTACAATTATAATTATAAAGGTAAGTTGTTTTGTTCCCTAACTTTTCATAATGTAATGGAAATAATGTTATGTTCATATTGTAATAACCATGGTTACTAAATGTTACACCATTACGCAACATGAAAATAAAATTCACATTAATATTTTCAATTTATCAAATTTACTTATAGCAAATTTTTAAAATATATTTATGAAAAACACAATCTTATTTAAATTTCTTAATATTTTAGAACCATATATATTTTAACAAATTAAATAACGTAACTTTAAGCAGATTATTATGGAAATTAATATTTGTAAAAATACTACCACGGACGTCACATTTTCTTCATCTTCTAATATGGTCTCTGCATCTCCCCCAAGCTAGTAGGGGGAGATTGGAGACAATATAATTTGATTACCGCGTAAAAATCTATTTATAAATTATATTAAAATATTAATTTATTCAACAGTTATAAATCTTATTTTTTGATCCCTATCAACATTTGACGTCTTATTCATCTTTTCCCTCACAGCTTTGATGCAGTGGAATCGACAAATTAGAGTTATATTTTTGGGGAAAATTATATGTAAACTATTTATCTCGCCCAAATCTTTGTCAGATTGCAGCATTTAATTTCTTAAAAGAAATTAAAATCTAAAATAAAATTTAACTAAATCACAAAAGAAAGTTACTTGACCTTTACAGCCAATGCATGAAACACAGGTTGTCCACGGCCTAATTCATCGAGAATCATAATAGTTCTGCGTAAACCGCATTCATAGACTCCCTCAAAGAGCCTGGCCTTATTTTGCGGCAAATATTCGATATGTCCATGGAGGTTACGGCAAATCCTTTCTCCTGTACCTTTTGTACTATTAAACACATTTTCCCGCCAACAGATGCCATGGTCTTGATACTATCAATTTCCACCCCCAGTTTTTTTTCCTGTCGTACGTTTGGAAAATATTTTCTCCTAAATTAATTAATATTTCAAAAATTAACAAATATTCTACCAATTTGATGATTGTGGGTACCACAGCACTCAAAGTGGTAACCCTTCTCTACTTCATCATACAGGCCACTTGCTTTAAATGGGCATTTAATATTGAACGTCTTTTTTGATTCTCTAGATTTATGTGCATGTTTGCATTCCCAGCTAATTAAGTTTTATAATTAAAATTTTAGATATTTACCGAATTTTATAAACTTCATTGTTAGCTAATTTGCATTTTGCCTTCCTGTTCTTGTTATATCTCTCTACTTTTATCGTCTCTTTAATTCGCATGGGGTATATTGTTAAAAAAATCCGACGCGTGTGCCATTAAATCATTGTAACACGAAAAATACATTTTAAAATAAATCACGCTTGAGTGATAATATAAATTAAACCAACTTTTTAGACAGTGGTAACTAGGGAGCCATTTGAGTCAATAAAGTTTTTATTATTGATTAACAGTTACAAAATCGAAGATCGATTCTATAATTTATTTATTCTGGTTGTTAGCGAAACCAGATAATGAAAAGTCAGGGAACAAAACAACTTTCGATTATAAATATTGACCTGATTAATTTTTAGATAATACTATCCAAAAAAGCCATGTCATATGGAAGATTAATGTATTCATGTGGATCTGTTAAACCTAGCGTAGATTGCCATGTCTGTAAGGAAAAGAATGAAATTTATGTCAATGTTGATTTTGAAAAAGTATCTTTGCAATATCTTCAAGACGAAATACTGAAAAAGGAACTTTTAATGATGGAACCAGATGTTATAAAGGATGGCATTATTTTAATATCAAGTGACGTTGAAGAAAAGTGCGAAAGTATTAATTTTATTTTTAAATTAAAATATAGTTTAAAACTTTTCATAATTTTAGAGCAAATGGCCAAAACTTTGTCTGAATTGGGAATCGTACCTGGGTCGATTTTATTCGCAGACGATTTTTCACAGGACTACTCTATATATCTCATACTAAACAAATACCAGTATGTTTTTAAAATTTATGAAATTAAATAAATGTAGCAGAAAAATAAACGATAACGTGACCGAGGCAGAGAGAATGGAAAAAATGGAAATTTTTTATGAAATTGATAAACAATGCATTGTTGACAAGGCCAAAAAATCTCAAAATACAGAAAGCGACTCTTCTAGTTGTTTACTACATGATGATGAAAACGGTATTTTATTATAATAATTTTAAAACAATATTTTGAGTTGATTTAAAATCTTTTTAGAATCAGACATTTGCATCATCAATGAAGAAATTGATATAAAATCCACCGGATTAAAACGACCCAAAACCATCCACGCAGAATCGAAAAAACAAAAACTTGTATAATATTTTAAAAATAAAATTATATATACGTGATAAGTTGTAGTAGTATAAATTATAAAGACGCATCTAAAAACTTTCTAATAAACTCATTGACTTTGAGTCCATTTCCCAAGTTATTCCGTATATCCGCAATAATATAATGTTCATTTTCCCAGTTTAAAAGTCGCATTATAAAACCTTTTGCATCTGGGGGACAGTTTGGAATTTTTTTGAGAATAATCAATCCGTAATTATCCCATTGTTGCTAAATTTGCAGTACATTAATTACATTTAATTAATGTACGCGACAAGTTGCAATAATAACATTTAAAAATACAATACCTCCGTCAAACGATATTGCAATCTTTGAGGAGGGCTAGACAAATACATTAAATTTTAATGACTAAAATATATATATTTTTTACACGTTGCAGAAATGTATAATTAAAATTGTCAATAAAAATAACCACGTTTTCTTACTATTCAGGATTTTGCATTGGTTTATAATTCCATACATTGACATTCACCTTTGGTGCACTTTTTTTTGTATGCATGTTGTACGACTAAAATTAATTTTTCATATTAAAAAAAAATTATATAAAATGTTTACTTGTTCAATGAGTTGCTCTTCTAATATCTCACTCAAAGAAACACTAAATTTAAATTTAAAAACATCTACAGAAATTAAAATTATAATGTAACTTACGGCGTAACATCCTGTTTTGAAACTTGAGTATTCCAAGGGTTCGCCTTTAATTCACTCGTCTTTGGTATCAAGCTCTTAAAAAATATGTTTATATATTTATAAATAAACTATAAATTTAAATTTACTTTCATCCTTTCCATATTACAAGTCTAAAAATGAAAAAAATGATCATTTTAACTTTATTTTTAAATTACTTTTTCAGTTAGTTGTTCTTCCAAAACTTTGACCAATGATACCCTATAAATATAATATATTATATTTAAATTTCAAAAATCAAACGTACGGTTTTTCCATTTTTGGTACAGTATAGTTCCAAGTATATCCCTTATTATTACTGGCCTAAAAATACAATAAATGAAATATATAATTTATTTAATATAAATAATACGTATGAAACAAAAAAAATTATTTACATTTTCATTTTCCTCTACCACTATATCACGTTTCTCATTTTCACAAATTTCTCGAGAATCAACAGGACACACTGGTACCGCTTTCACTTTCGCTTTGGTAAACAAATTATTTCCAATATTTTCACATTTCATAGGTTTCACAGAGTAATCATTTTGATTAACATTATAAAAACTTTTCTTTTTAATCTTTTTTTTATTCTTATCTATCCATTTTCCATCGATGGATGCATCATTATCATTATAAGATTTATTATTTTGCTCAATGTCATCATTTTCCACAACAAAGTCTATTTTTGAAACGGGAGAATTTTCTATAATTTTCTTGTCACTAGCAAAAGAAATGAATCTGATACGATCTGTTTCATTTTCTGGACTATCGTCTTTATTTGAACTTGATTTGTCAATTTGTACATGTCGTAAATGTATGCTATCGTTAATTTTAGAAATATCGATAGTTTTTTTATGCTGCAACTTTGAATCGTTCTTTTTCAAATCTGTGCTATTTGTGAAATTAACATCTGTCAAGATTGGAGTGGAATAAAGGTCTGGTTTAGACACACTGCTATCATCCCACGTATCATTAGTAATAATTGATTCTTGGTTTATATTTTCTACACTTTTTTCCTTTTCAATCGATTGATTAGTCACTTTATCAGATTCGATTTTTTCCACAGCACTTAAAAGCCTATGAGCTACAGGTAAATTGGTATAAATCTTCTCCTTTTCCAATTTAATGTTATTCCAACCACTATACTCGTTATTGGTATAATTCCTTGCCCGATTACTTGAAGTATAACCTCCAGTAGAATTACCTGTATTTTTATACCCTATTGTATAACTATTATTCGTATTGGCATAATTATCATGTCTTTTATAACTAGTATTGTAAGACGTGTTGTTGGAAGTGTACGAGTTATTATTATAGTTGGTATAGTTGCTATTATAGCTCTTCCCCTTGCTGACAAAAGTCTTTTTTTGATAACTACATGTTTTCACGGCATTTTCCACTTGCTCGTCATTTGCTACAGGGTCCATTTCGTCCTCAGTTCTCACGACATGTTGATAATCTGGCGATAATAACCACCCGTTTTTTTCCCGGTATTGACTCTGAATAGTTCTCATGTTTTTCATTGCTTCCATCGTAAAAAAAAATTTAGACGACTCGCCTTGAAAATTAATTTTATTGATTGTTGACATCCATCTAAATTCAAGAGATTTGTAACATTTTGGATTTGATTCTTCCGAATAAAGAAATTTATTCTTGAACAAAAAGTCGAGTTGTTGGAAACCTTCCAATCTCAAAGATTCTTGCTTTTTAGGGTTTAAAATTGAAACCAATGTGCCCATTTCAGAAGGATCCATTTTTGAAATGTCAGGACAGCTCTTTATCCACTTGTTCTATCAAACAAAATTATTTTAAAAATATCAAATTATTTGAAACTTACGGCATTTTCAAACACTCTGTCGAAAAAAAACTTTTCCCTCAGCTGATACATTTTTTCAAGCGAGTACTGAACCTTTTTCTCGTCATTAATTTGCTCCATTTTTAGTTTTAAATTAAAACAAATAATAGATTGTTAAATTTCAAATTGCGATATCAAATTTTCAGATTCAATACTCAAACCATTCAAATCAACTACACCTTTTGTGAAACATGGATACACTATTTATAAAAATTATCCATGGATTTAAAATTGTTTTTTGAATGAAATTAACTTTATTTACAACAAATTTTCATTTTCACTTTCAATTTCAATTTTCAGAATATTTTTTTTAAATGTTTCAAAATTCTCGAAACAACAATATTGGTTGTAGTTCCACGAAGTAAATCTCCAATTTCTTTCAATTTGTCAAGAATCGTATCTGTTTTGTCAATATTGTCAATTTCATCATTTTTTTGCAACTTTTCAATGTGTTTGTTATCAGCCGTCAGTAGCAAATTGTGTATAAATTTAGAAATGCTCAGACAAGCGAGATTGGTACTAGAACACTAAATTATAATTTAAAAAAAATTTTTAATATTTTACTTGGTCATTTTTGCCATTTATCAAAAAATCTAAATGGTAAATATACTGCATTATGTGTTTAACGTCAAACAACTCCAAATATGCAGATTTATAAAATTGTTCTTTTTCAGGGGTAAATAAGTCGAATCGAACTTTTTGAAAATCGTCACTAAAAATAAATTAAAAAAAAAAATTTTTCCTATTAAATTTTAAACCAAATATACAATGCCCTTTCATCACTAGTGAAAAAATAAAGATAATTTGAAAATATGTTGTAAATTTGAGAAATTATAAAAAGGTCATTTTTCATTTTGTCATCATGTAAAATGTTTAAAAGCTGAGATAATGATTTTTTCCTAAAAAAATTAACTTTTATCAATATTTATAATTATATTAATTTATGTTAATAAATAAATATACTGGAAAAATTTTTGAAAATTGGAAATGAAACTTTTTGGAAAATTTAATCTAGCTTCAATAGGACAAGAGATCAAATAGCACACATTTTCAAACGTCTAAATTTAAATTTAAAAATTAAAAATTAAAAATTATCAAAATTAAAACATTTTTTTCATATCCAGCTTCTAAAATGGATATTATGTCAGTAATATCCAACTTGTACTAAAATATTAAAATTTAAATTAAAAAAATTATAAATTAATAACCTCGAAAATGCAACATTTGGGATCCTCCAAACAAATTATCCACTCTACATAATCAACAATCGAAATATCATCCAAACGGTCAAGTAGTATTGATTTAAATTCAAGATTGACAAAAAGGTACTTGAAAAGGTAAATTTATTTATATAAAAAAGGCGCAAACAAAGATGTTTAAAATTAACAATAAATCTATTTGGTACCACTACTACGTAACCACCAAATAAGCAAATTTTAAAATATTTTTATAAAAAATTGCAAAACTGCAATTTGGATGAATTTTTTGAAAAAACTTTTAATGAACTTAAAAAATATATTCAAATTAATTATTATCCAATAAGGATTAGAAGGACACGGAAAGTAGATGATAAAGTCGTAAAAATAACGTCAAACTAACCCGAGGTTAGTTGAACATTTTTGTAATAAAAAACTTGATTTAGATGGATAATGGATATTAGAGATTTCACAGAAGTTTTACCGGAGCCCTTTATTCAAAGTATAAATTTATTCTATAATATAAATTATAATTCTAGTTCCTTAAATCGAATCTACTTGTATAAGTACTAGGGAATATAAGTACAACGAATTAAAAAAACTGATGTCAAGTGATTACAATTATGATCAAATTCTTAAAGAAGTGAAGACATTGAAGATAAACGTGGATATTATTCTGAACAATGATAATGATTTTAATTCAGCAGAAGCTGGTCCTGACGGTATTTAAAGCGGTTCCCAATTAGTTAAATCTGTAAAAATTCGTGGTAGACCAACCAAAAATAAACAATTTAGATATAAATTATGTTTTTAAATAATTCGGTATTTCCATTTTTACTTGTAAATTATCCAATAAGAATCCACTCGATCATTTTTATTTTTTACAGTTTCCAATGAGAAACCACTCCAATTTTTACATGTAAATTATCCGACAAGGAGCATCTTTTTACTTGTAAAGTATTTGATAAGGAGCCTCTCACCTCTTTTTACTTGTAAATTATCTGATAAGAAAACACTGTACAATCCCATAAAATTTATATTAACTAAATTTGATCATTAATTACATCACAATTAATAAATTAATTATGCAAAAATTATGCATAGTGATTTGAAAGTGTAAAAAAAATTTGTATAATTATTTGTTATTCTTAGTTACAGCAACTGAACTATATTTAGTCACCGAATTGCCTATGGTTACGCCGAATAGTCTAATGTGGTACCAAAATATTGCAATAACATTTTGCAAAATAAAACAAAAAAAATTTTTTTTAATTTTTCACCTCGCAACTTTTGTGACTGAATGTGCTCATTTTTAAATACTTGATCATCAATCTTCTGTGAAAACTATCTACCGGTTGTTTGGTTTTGACATAATTCAACAATACCTCGAAATAAGCAGGACAATCGTGTATCGCTGAATTTACATTGTTTTTAAAGTTTTTGCAAGTCAAAATTTCAAAGGTTATTTGAGCATTTCTGAGATACTTTAAATTTTACGACACAAATAAATAAATGTATAAAAAATTAATAATTAGAGGTGACATAATTTATAAATAAAATGCCCAATTTTTTTCAAAATTTTTCATATAAAAAGGTTAAAAATGCACACCCTTAATTATTAAGTAAGTTAATATAATATAATATCCTTTTTTAATTTTACTTTTCATAGTAATCGCGCTCCACATTTCCAGTTATTATATCTATCAATTTGAACAAATTTTCCGGTTCTTGTAAGCTTCAAAGGTGTTTTTTACAAAATGAATTAATTTTATAATTACAAACTACAAATTTCTTCATTTTGAGACATGAATTGGCTCAACAAATCGTCATAACCAATAACCAAATCAAAAACTAATTGATTCTAAATTTAGGTTAAATTTTAACACATTATATTTTTTTCTAAGCAATTTTAATAATTTACGTCACTGTTTTTCAAATAATGTAAATCATTTTCATCTCGAGTCTCTTGAATCTCATCCCAAAACATTTTTTACAAATTACAATAATTATATTTATAATTACAATAACCAGAGAAACAGTTTTATTTATTTTAACAGTGCAACTTTTTATCAGAATTGTAGAAAATTTTATCCTCTGTAGATCTGCCAACTTGCATCATTTTAAAATTAAAATTTAAACATTCATGTTAATTATAAGTCTTATAATATAGGAGGAACGAATCTTTATCGAGAAAATTAGTTTCAATGAAAAATTTCCATACAAAGTTTCAAATTTATTGTATAAAATTTAAAGTCTAAAGTTAATTCATCTAAAGATTTGGTAATTTTTTTAATATTTATTTAACAAATGGTGTGTATTACTTAGTATACATACATTTTTTAAAATAATTTTAAAAAATGGCCCATGTGTATTTTTTCACTTATATAGAATCTATATTATAGATTATAATTATTACTATCTGGTATGCGTATTTTTTTAGTGCACTTATTAAAATTATTATCAAGGATAATTTACAAATTTTGCATTATTTAATGTGCAATTATTGGAAAACGTACATGTAGAGAAATTTCGTACGTAATAACCCATAAAACACTACGACCCAGAATTTTAAAATTTGGCTTTGTTAAGTCTGAAAATGGGCTTCCTCAATTTATTACTATACGTTTTATATATAAATGTTATACGAGCAGTAACTTGAGTACAAAACTTTGTTCAAAGAGTAAAATTGGATAAGATTTCTGTTGTGTTAGTTTTGTGTACAGAATATTAGTTTCTCGTTGGAAATTGTAACGTGTGTAAAATTTGAGTGACTCACTTTTCCCTAGCATAAAATATAAATTTTAATTTTAAAAGTTATCCATATGTTACAACTATCTATCAGGATTTGTAGATATCATGTTGAATATTTACGTAAATTACTTTGATACATGTACTTTCTATACAAGAAAAACAACACAATTGTACTTTTTAAAGGTATTAAAAATTTATTTATAAATTTATTCCCATGCGCATATGTTAATAACAAGATATATGATATAATATATCGTATTAATAATATAAAATATATTATATTTATTTGTTAATTGTTAATTTAATTCTTTTGAAATTTTTACGTCTAGTAGGCAATTATATTTACGGCAACGTATCATAATTAAACAATTAGAATAATTATGAAAATTTGACCAATTTTGAGAAAATAACAACTCATTGTTGTAATTGAAGTATCAAGTATATTTAGAAATAAATTGCTTTTATGGGAGCCTCTGCAATTAGGTAATATTTTTGAAAAAATTAATTTTATTTGATATAATTTTTTTTTTCTCTAGTTGTTTCTCGAAAACTCTTGATGAATCTGAACGTCGAGAGAAGGAGATTAACAAAAAAATAGACAAAGAATTAAAAAAACAAAAAAATAAAATCCACAGTACTCATAGACTTTTACTTTTGGGCGCAGGAGAGTCGGGAAAATCAACCATAGTCAAACAGATGCGTATTCTGCACGTTTCAGGGTTCGATAAAGCGTAATTAAATTTTTTTACATTAATTTATATTAAAAGGTTACATTTTATGCAGTTTTTTATTTTTTTATTTTAATTTTAATCTTAGAGAATGCGAGGGCAAAATTAACGACATTTATAAAAACATTCGAGATTCTATGCTGGTGATTTGAATTTTTTTTGATTTAAACGTTTTTTAATGATTTTTAGATGCTTAGTGGCGCCATGAAAAAAATCGACCCACCCACAAGTCTTGAAAATGCTGAAAATGAAGTAGCCGTAGAGTATATTCAGAACGTTTCTACTTTACCAGATTTTGACTACCCCCAAATATTTTTTGCACACGTGGCGGATTTATGGAAAGACGATGGCATTATGAAAACATACGAGAGATCGCACGAATTTCAACTCATTGATTGTGCCAAATAGTATTTTTTAAAAAATATTTATTTTTGTAACAAAAATTTTGTTTTAAACTTTTTCCATTAGTTTTCTTGATCGTGTCGATCAAATATCTAAATCAGACTACTTTCCAAACGAACAAGATATTTTACGATGTCGTGTGCTCACGTCGGGCATTTTTGAAACCCGTTTTACCTGCGATAGAGTTGATTTTCAGTAATTTAAATTTATATTATTTTTCTAAAATTTTTAATGGGTTAAATCACATCTAACGGCAAATTTAATAAATGTTAAATAATATATATTATATACCTTAAAAGAACCGCATTTTAATGTAGTTTCATTTATATTAAAAAACATTGATAAAAATTTATTAATTACATGGTAATTAACGAAAATGTGTAACTTTTAAATGGATTTTATAAATTATTAAAATATTTTTACATGCATTGCTAGCAATAATGCTGCTATAATATTCAACAACATGTTAAAAATTGACGATATTATTAATATGTAACTGAGGAAACAGTGTAATTTTAATTTTTATAAATAAATTTTCAAAATTTTTGTATTTTTTATTCTGTCATTTATTTATGTACAATTTGGTAAAAAAATAACGTTTCTAATTTTTTGATATATTATTAAATACGTGTACAAAATTTCAACCATATAATGTCCATATACAAAGTTCGTATTTTTTTATATTTGTTGTTTTTGGCATATTTAAATTTTAATCTAATAAAAAACTTCAAAACCTCCCAGAAATATATATTTTCATTTTTTCTATTTTGATACACAAAACAATACCTTTCATTTAACGTATATATATATCAACGTAATCAATGATTCAGGACTACAGATAATTAGTCGTTTTGACGTGGTTATACGGTATAACTTATACCCTATAATCCTAACGTATCATTACTAATGATATTAACGTGCATTTGAAATTTGAAATTTTATTTTATGTTAATTAATTATTTAGCATGTTTGATGTTGGTGGTCAGAGGGACGAAAGAAGAAAGTGGATACAGTGCTTTAATGATGTTACTGCCATCATTTTTGTGACTGCCTGTTCAAGCTACAATATGGTATTAAGAGAAGATCCAACTCAGAACCGTTTGAGAGAGTCTATGGACCTATTTTCCATGATTTGGAATAATAGATGGTTAAAAACTATATCAGTTATACTTTTTTTAAACAAGCAAGATTTATTGACGGAAAAAATTGTCTCTGGAATCTCAAAGCTGGAAGATTTTTTTAACGATTTTTCAGATTATCTTTTACCCACCGATGGTATCTAATTTTATTATAAAACTTGTCAATTTCATTTATATTTTAGTTAAATACGACAATAAAGAACCTGAACAAGTTTTGCGAGCCAAATATTTTATACGCGATCTATTTTTGGTGCTTTTAAAAACTTTTTATTTTTTTAAAATTATTTTTTTAGAAAATTAGTCTATCAGATCAAACCGATCAACGAGATACCAAACATGTGTGTTATCCTCATTTTACATGCGCTGTAGATACAGAAAATATAAAACGCGTGTTTAGTGATTGTCGTGATATAATTCAGAGAATGCATTTGCGTCAATACGAGTTACTTTAGTTGTCTTTTAAAAACCAAATTTAATGCTGTCCAAAATACCTTCTTGTAATAAATATTATCATTATCATAAAAAACGTTTTTTTTATTTACTTGGAGGCTTTTTTAATTTTTATACATTTTGGGCCCAATAAATTAAATTTGAATCACACATTGACATTGTAATTCAATCCATTGTTGTGATTATTACTAGTTAATAATCACTGACTATGATGGGGTTTAATTAAAACGGTTGTTAAAACTTTCATAAGACAAATTTGTATTACTTAGCCGATAGTGAACTTCAACCATCGTCAACAGTGTGCAGTGGTCAGTGACAATGTTGTTTATCCAATGGATAATATCCATAGATTATAAGTATTATTAATCTGCATTAATTTATAAACATGAAATTTTATTTATAGTAATTCGACATATAAAAGACTATAAATTTTATTTTATTCGAAAAAATGTCCAAAGCATCATCTCTTATTACCTTATGTGTGCTTCTATCCGTTCGATTGATGAGTATAAGATGTAACGATGCTGATTATATTGTCAATGTAATGAATTAATTTAAATTATTAATATTTAAGTAGAAATATTATTTTTTTATTTTAAATTGTATAAATTAATAGTTAAATGGATCTTTCGACCACGAAGTAAAAACTTTTAAAAACCTCAACTATACGTATTTTAAAAACAAGGTATTATTTAATAGCAATTATAATTATAATAATTTTTATATTTAAGTTCTTTATCAATATTATTTAGATTCAGCTCTACGTCTACGACGAATCTCTGGAACAAAATAACTGTTTGATTGATCCATCAAAATTAGTAGGAAATTTTTCCAAAGCCATAATGTACAATAATGTCAACTGTAGTACTGAAATGATGGTACATTTTCTTCAATTTAATTTTAAAATAATATTAAATTTTTACAACACAGGTGAATAATTCAATACAACATTTTCAACTTTTGATAATTTTGGAGATTCAGCACATGCCCAGTAGGCTTGTTAGCATCAATGACACTTTTAGTGTTGATTATAATATTCCTATATTTCTTGTAAACTGTAACCTTGAAAAGGGGATTATTAAAAATGGGTAAAGTTCATATAAAATTAAAATTTTTTATTTTTATTTTTTATTGGAATAATAATTTAATATAAAAATTTTATTTATTAATTAATGTTTCTTTTAGTTCTTACATTTGGATTTCACGAAAATGGATATTCAAGGAAAGTGCCTCCAAATCACCAATGATTTTTGGTTGTGCATTATTCATTTTTGCAGTCGCTATTTTTGCAAAATTGGCGTTTTGTGGAGATGTAATTTAGAAAAATATTTAATTTTTTCATTATTTCATTACTTAATTCATTTTTTAATTTCAAATCTCGACGTTTAGGAATTAAAGCCAGAAAATACAATTAAATATCATAATTTGGACAAATTCAGATATTTTCCATGGATGAAAATGAGCTATGAAAATTGTGTCATATGTACCTGTGATTGGAAAGTTTTCAATGAAATAACAAGACTCAAATGTGGACATTGTAAATTTATTATAATTTTTTAGAGTGTTAAAAAAATAAATCTTCACGAAACTTTTTTTATTATTCACACTGTTGACAAAAAACGACATAATTAATTTATAGTCAATAAAATTATTTTTAAAAAAAATTTAGTATTCCATCACCATTGTATCGATACGTGGCTCAACGAATACTACCAAAATACCTGTCCAATATGCATGGACACGATTCTCAATATTTACACAACATCTTATTTCACAGTCTCAATGCAAAGCGATCAAGATTCGTAGAATTTAATATAAATTTTAATTTGTGATAATAAATATTGTATTTTTTAAAACCAATAAAGCATTTGACCATTATAATGGTGGAAATTTTTTTAATTTTTATAAAGATGTTGAGGTTTTAAAAAAATATGCTAATTAAGGCTTTATGTTGCTTAGTTACGTATATAAAAGCATCTGAATAATGAAATAAAGAAGTGAAAAAAAATAAAAGTCAAAAGATTAACCAACTTATCTACTATAAAACTATTCATTGTTATCGTCGTCAAAACAATCATATTTATGATAAAATAAATCAGCTAACCGATAATGGTCACTATCAATATAATATATTGTTTATCCAATGGATTATCGCTGCATTTCTCAAATTTCGTTACTAATCAAAATAAAAATTAATATTCACAACTGTGCAATTTAATACATTAAAATTGAAAGTCTAATTGAACATTTACAAGTAAAATGTTAAACTCATCATTTATCATTACTTTTATCGTTTTTTACGCAGCCTTGATGGTCATTATGTGTCAAGATTTAAACTACAGATTGATGGTAATGTTGAAAAAAATTATTAAATTATAATATAATTATAATTGCATAATTATAATTATTAACCAGAATAATAATAATATTCTAATATACATAAATTAATACATTTTTTGTAGCTCAACGGTATGATACAGCACCAATATAAAATTAACGTGTTTCAAAACTTCAACTTTACGACATTTGGGGATAAAACAGTATTTTTACAAATTTTTTAATAAAAAATAACGCATTTTTAAATTAAAAAAATATCTCTAATGCTTAGATTCAAGTCTACATTTACAACCATTCCACCGACCAAAAGAACTGCTTTATTGATATGGAAGAAACCCCTCTAACAAAGTTCACAACAGCCATAATGTACCAAAATGCAAATTGCAGTATTGATAGAATGGTAATAAACATTTTAATAATTCTTTATTTTATATTATATATATATATATATTCAGGTGACCAATTCAATCAAACAGTTTCAATTGCTAATAATCGTCGACAATAGACCTCTGACAATCAGTGTTGAATATACAATTCCCATTATTCTCATCAACTCAAAGATTGATACGACATTGTTCAATTCTGGGTAAATTAAATTAAATTAAAAAAATACATAATGAAATATTTAGTCACATTCTAATTACAAAAATATGGTCAATGAATGATCACATTATAGCGATATTATCTGGAATTATCATTCTTATTTTCGCGTTCACAGTTATCGGATACGTAAACGTAAATATATTTTATTTATTACTTATTAATATTATATAATTAGAAGTTAAAAAAGGACAATATGAGAAAAAACAGAAATATCAAAAAAGGGCGAAATTTGACCAAATTCACCTATTTTCCATGGACGAAATTGGCATATGAAAATTGTGTTATATGCATTTGCAGTTGGAAAAATCTCAGCCAACTAACAAAACTGGAATGTGGACACTGTAATAAATCTATACATTATTATAATTAATGATTAAGATAATTATTATTATATAGTATTTCATCACAATTGCATCAACTCATGGGTTAACCAATATCACCAAAATTTTTGTCCTATATGCATGGATAAAATCCTCAATTTTTACATCATTCCGAGATTTGCGATATCTTTGGAAAGCGACGATGATTAAAAATTCAAATTGTATTAATAATTATTAGTTAATAAAACCTTTTATTAAATGTTGTCATTATTTATAATATGTCGAATCTTTAAAATGCGGTTGTCCGTCATTTTCAATCCTGGCGGTAAGAATGTCACAACCAGTTTCTGTTACCAACAGAGTCTGTTCAAATTGAGCAGACATTTTTCCATCAGATGTTACTACTGTCCAGTCATCTGGCCACATTTCATCATGATGAGAACCCTCGTTTATCATTGGTTCGATTGTAAAACACATTCCTGCCTTCATTACCCCTCTCTGATGATTATTTGCATAATGGGGAACATTTGGAGGCGCATGGAACAGAGAATGTATTCCATGTCCACAATAGGACCTGACCACTGAAAAATTTGCATTTTTCGCTATAGGTTCTATAACATTCCCAATCTGTCGGAATTTTACTCCAGGTTTAACAATATCTATAGCCTTTGATATGCATTCGTGAGTTGTCTCTACTAATCTCCGATATCTTGCAATCTTTTCGTCGCAATTTGTTTTGTCCGAGTAAGAGTCACCAATCAAAATTGTCTCGTTTAAATCTCCGTGGAATCCATCATGGTACACTGTCACGTCGATATTTAACAAATCCCCATCTTTAAGGAGTCTACTGTCGGGTATTCCGTGGCAAATTACTTCGTTTACAGAAGTGCACACGGAAGCTGGAAATCCGCAATAATTAAGTGGGGAAGGATAGCAGTTTAAAGATAATGATTTTTTATGGATGATTTTGTCTAAGGCAGCTGTCGACATTCCAACTTTAGCAGCTTAAAATTTATAATCAATAAAAACTATAAAAATGTAGACAAGATAAAAAATTAGCCTTCAAGATGGAAAAAATCTTTTTATGCAAAAAAAAGTTAAAATTAAACAAAAAATCACTAAAAATTAAATTAATTATTTATACCCTTCAATCCACTGTCCAAAACTTGCCTAGCAAGTTTCCCTACTATACGCATTTTTTCAATTTCTTCGCCATTTAAAATGCGAATAGGTTCATTTCGAGCTCTAAAAATTAAATTAAAAATTAAAAAATTAAAAAAATTAATAAATTAATAAATAATTTAAAGTTTAAAGTTTAAACCTAGTTTCCAAAGAATTGTCGCCATTAACATATGGTGGTTTAACAATATTTTTCCCCACAAATCTACCAACACTCCTAACCTTGCCTACTCTCAAACCTCCAGTATAAGAAAAATTGTTAAAAAGCTTCATTCTATCATGAACCTTTTTATGATTATCCCATTCAGATTTGAAGCACAACTGACTACAAAATCCTGCTTTAGGATAATTAACTTTTTTACAAATTGGACATAGTAATTTTCCCAATTTCTGACATTGCATATTACCACAAGAAAAGTTTGTTGGTTGTGGATTTTCACAACCTTCTGAATCGTCCGCAAATTGATCAGATTCAACAATTTTGTGTTCACACTGTTCCATCATAAAATAACTATGGAGATTTTAATTAAAGGAGGACTAAAATTTTATAACAATACAATAAAGTTGCACGTTTTAAATTTCAATTTTCAAATGAAAAAGTTAAATTTAAGTTAAATTTTAACAGTTTCCAAGCAATATATAATTTTTAATTTAAAATTTGTTAATGCAGTAAAGCTTAGATAATTCTCTGTTGGATAATTATAATTATTAATTATTAATGACATTAATTAAGCTTATATATTACAATGTAAGTAAATATTCAAAATTTTCAAATCAATTTAAAAAATGAAAAAAAACGTGAAGCATTCACTATAATATATCATTCATCTGTACGCGATAGGGTGTATCATATTTTTATTTTTTGAAGCAATCGCTTAGCGCCGGCATCATTTTTGTACTCTTAAAAATCTTGAATTTTATGTACTAGATGTGGGGAAAAATAATGGAAGGTAACACCTCCTTTTTATCGCTCAAAAAATAAAAATAATAAATAAATAGTAGCTATTGTTTTTGTCTATAGTATCTACTCTTCAACTGTTGTATAAATATGATGGATGCAGCCAAAAAATTATGAAAATCGAGCCACAGTATCTCGTATAATGACCACAGACATGTTGACAATGCATTGTTGCAATGTTAAATGTTTTATAATTAGCATAATAATTTATAATATATTTTTTGTTTTTTAAAAATTTTTTAAAAAATTTATCGTAAAATTCAGCCATATACACGATTTTTATAAAATTTGAAGATATATATATTAATTAATTAACTAATTAGTATAAATAGTATTCGGATATTTAAAAGAGAATAAATAAATACACACACTTACATTCAATATGTCGGAAAAATCGAAGATCAACTTTTAAATGCACACTTTTTTTAATAAAATTGTTATAAAAAATACATTTATTTAAAAAAATTTAACTCTGGCACAGCCACAAGTACTCACATATCATATTTAAATTTTTTACATTATTATGATATTTTTTTTTAAATTGAAAGAATCTAATGGAAATGTTCGCCTTTTTCATCTTTGTACACGTATAAATTTTAAAGTTCGGACAAATTAAACAATAATTTATATTGAGACATAGCAACATAATGTTAAAAAAGAATTTTATTAAAATTAATTCAACCTTAAAGTTTTAATTAAATAAGTAATAACGTCTTAAATTTATAAATACTATATATGATCAGAATCAGATTTTAATTCTCTATATACAAAGATTAGGTATTTTCATATATATCTATTTTTCATTGTTGACTAGTGTTATCTTTTGAATGTATAATTTATAATAAAAATAGTCTTTTATAGTTTTTTTATACATTTTCAAAGGTCGAAATTCCTGAGTATACCCTACTACGTAACAATCTCATTATGTAAACTTTACATTGTACACTAGGGTGTCCACTTTTGAAAAAAAATTCGAAATTTAAATAGTTATTTTGACTATATTTTTTATTTTTAGAAAATTCATATCGTTTAGATCAAAAAATTGAAAAAATTGTATTTTTTACAAAATTACTACCACATTATTGCTAATAAAATTTATATTAATTTATACACGGCATTAATAGTCGTTTCATTTGAAAGGTATTTATTTTACAATTTAAATTAAATAAAAGTCTACCTTTTTTGTTGCCTAGTTACAGTTATATGGTTATAAATTATTATAACTTATAATACTGTAGTCTAATTTTATAAAAATGATGATTTAGCAATATTGCGAAAAGTATAAATGATACAAATAAACAAAGCCTTTACATGAATCAGCGTAAAACAGTTCATAAGGTCATATTATTTCAATTCTACGAATACTTGAAATTTGAAATTTAATTAATAAATATAGTAAAGAATCATAATTTCCATAGTAAATTCAATTATAAACAAAGATGCACAGGTCGGCGAGGTTATATTCGAGAACTCGAATTGTAAATTATGTATACATTATGTTTGTGTAAAATGGGAGCTCTATGCAAAAATATTTTTTAAATTTCGAAAATTTTTTAAAAAGTGGACATCATATAATAGGATTCCTATTGTACACGTTGGATGAATTTCGTCATAAAATTAACGTTTTGAAACGTTGCCATATAAATTATATTATAATCGCAATTAATTTAATCATCTGAGATTAGACTCTAAACACAATTCAAATAGATTCTCGCCCAGTAAAATCAGTGTCATGTTTACAAAGTGACCATGTCAAATATTTCACCTTTCTCACCAATAAATCTATTATAGATTTTATATATTTAGTGTTGTCAACACAGACATAGTATTCATGAATACTACGTGCTACTTTGTACGGTAACTGTGCAAAACATTCATCATTTTCGTTTACTGACCATTACTTAACAATTTATTATAAATTTTTTAATTTACGTTAAATTAAATTACACCGACATGAAACTATACTTTTTCTCTTACTTTGCAATTTTTTCCATACATTTGTTATTTGTGAATATTGATGCACGCCCCACTCCGAAGAGATGGCTGAGATTTCAACGATATCCAAAATATGCATTTATATACATGCAAGAGGTTCTAGCGAGATTGCCGAGATTCCCTCTTACAATTCCAAGCTATTTTGATAAAACTCACGTTTTATATAAAACAGTAATTTTTAAAATTAATTTTATTTATATAAATATAAATTTATAAAATTTTTAGTTTCAATTTGGCAACACTTCAGGAGTAACAGGCTGTGAAAAAGTACCCAATTCGTTGCTGCCTGAAAACTCAACTTTTTTAAACGGCATACTTTTAAACGAAGATGGATGTAGTATCCGTACAAAATTGGATCTTTTGAGCGACTCCAATTATGATCTAATTGTGATTAAAGATACCGTTTATTCTTACAATTACATCTATCCGTATGAGTTTGCATCTGAAAACATGTACAATGAAATTCCATACCTTTTTTTGAATATGGCTTATTATGACGAAATAATCAATGGAACAAAAAAGTAATTTTAATTGATTAATATATTTTTTAAAATTTATCTATTTATTTTCAATTTTAGTGGCACAGTTCTGTTGTATCTTCGACGTTTTTCAGAATATGGTGACTTTACAGGCACGCTTTGTGTTTTCGTTACAGTCTGTATTTTATTTGTCATTTTGGGTATAGCTTTTTTCGTAATTGCCGAAAAAGGGTTAAAAAAGCGCAAGGAAATGGAGGCTTTTAATTTAATTTTTAAACTCAATGAAAAGAAAGTGGAGATTTGTGTCATTTGTTTAATCAACCTGGAAGTTGGAGGAAACGGGAAAGTGAAATTAAAATGCAGTCATGGTAAAGGATTTTGAAAAAAATAAATTCTACAATTTTTAATATTTAATTTAAAATGTGAAGTAATAATTTTTAGTTTTTCATCAGAAATGCATACAAACTTGGATTTGCAAGTACTGTAAAACAAAATGCCCTACATGTCATGCAACAATCGTCTCTGGAAATTACGATTCCGACATTTCGGACGACTCAAAAATAGAATATAATGTCATGAACCATCCAAGTTTATGCTGTCCTATTTTTGGTTATAGTTATGGACGCGGATTTTAATAAACATGTTTTTTAAATAGTGTCAAGTATAATGCAATTTTTATCAAAATTGTGTTGAAATTATAAACATTTTTGTAATTTTGCAAATTTGGTGTAAAATAAGTCAAATAAACTATGAATAATATCTAGCGATACAGTCGTGAGAACACAACTTTCATGGAAACACGTGTCTAGACTGCACTCGGCCTTGTTTACAATTTGACTACTGCTACATTTTAGCAATGAAAATTTCAAAGTCAGGCTAGTTCATTATTAATTTTATTACCTTTTTTAAATTGAACTAAACTTTGTTACAATATTGAACTTTTGCAATTATCGCTCCATTTTTTCTCGTGGCTTTCCTAACTAAATTTAATCTTACGCTTAAAGCATTTAAAAGTAGTAAAATAATGTCGCAAGTTTATTTTGACATTGTGCGAGGATCGAATAAACAGTCTATGGGAAGAATTACATTTGAGGTAATTTTATTTTTAATTTTTGTCAAAATTTTAAATTTTAAATTCAAATTTTTTATTTTTAATTTATTTTAGTTGTATGACAATGTAGTGCCAAAGACTGCCGGTAATTTATTTCACGAATCACTATTGAATATTTTTTATTTTACTGATTTTTTTTAGAGAATTTTAGAGCACTGTGTACTGGATCTAAGGGTTTTGGATATGCAGGATCTTCATTCCATCGAGTCATCCCTCAGTTTATGCTCCAAGGAGGAGATTTTACGAAAGGAAGTAAAATTTGAAATTGAGAGATTTTATTTTTTTTAAAAATTGAAATTTAGATGGTACAGGCGGAAAAAGCATTTATGGAGAAAAATTCAATGACGAAAACTTCAATTTGAAGCACAACACCAAGTGTAATTTAACATTTTGAATTAGCTTAAATTAAAATTTAATTCTTTTTATAAATAGATCTTTTGTCTATGGCCAATTCTGGACCCAACACAAATGGATCACAATTTTTCATCACTACGACTGAATGCTCATGGTATGGTTTTAAATTAATTTTGAAATGAAAATATTACATCCGACTAAATTAATTTAGGTTGGATGGAAAACATTGTGTTTTTGGAATCGTAAAAACTGGAAAAGAAGTAGTTGACGCAATTGAAGAATTTGGCTCTCAAGGTGGAAAAACGTCAGATGTTATAACTATAGCTGCATGTGGAGAATTAAAATAAAATAGTATTTTTATTCTTTTTACATTACTTGTCTAGTCGGCATTCAAGACGATATACGTTGCAAGAGCCGAAAAAACGACAAACAGTAGACCTAATGTGCAATAACGGTCAACGTACTGAAAGTTTTTAAATATAAGGGTATTTTGTTCTTTAATGGGCGAATCTTTTTCTGTGTGGGTTGGTTGGTTTTCCTTTATTTCTGAATTTTTGACATCATGTGCCACATGTTCATATTGGGGAAAAAGAGATGTGAATTTTTCGTCTTTCAAGTTGAATGACAATGATCTAGTGGCTAAAATTCGTTTTATCTTGTCCGATGTCACTATACTTCCTTCAGTGTCTGATTCTTCTAGCATAAAACTCAAAAGACCAGTCAAGATGGTTGATACGCACCATGCCGGATTCCACGAGTCTGGATGGTAATCGCTCATTGAAAGACATATTCTTTTACCCAATTCGAACCGACCGTTTGGGGTAAAAATGAATATAGATGGGGGTTTGAATGGGTAGTCATCAGGAAACTTGAGCATTCCATGGTAGATACCACCTGAATTAAAAATATTTATTTATCGACTATAATTGATCTAATCGGTCTAAAATGAGTTACCGTGATAAGGTGATTCTGGTGGTCCAGTAAATACATAATGCCAGTTCAGAATATTGGAATCTTCTGGTTTAGCTTCGATATATGGCACTGGTTCTTGTAATAATCTCTGATAATCTTTTTGCAACCTTAAAGTTGCTTTACGTGAATGTTTCGTCATTTTATACTGATTAAAGCTATGTTAAAATTAGTCGCACAAAATGCTTGAAAGTACGAAAAGCAAATATATGCAGAACATGAAACCGTAGAGATTAAATTAAAAGATTTATTTTTCAAATTGAAATATCTGGGTTAACAGTGTTAAGACGAAATTAACATTTTTAAATCTTTTAAAACTGAGATTTGAAGCTTATTTATTTTACAAGTTAAATTAAATTCCCAATTTTGATTGATAGTTTTTTCACTAAATTCACTATTTCGCCAAATTTCCAGAAAATCGTAGTCGACCTCTTCGACGTTGCTCATTTTTTTATGACTCATAATATTAGCATGTGCAAAATTTTTAATTAATTAAAAAATTAGAAAATTAGAAAAGCTAAATTTTCATTATAATATCGTTCACTACGTTTTTAAATTAGAAAATATAGTGTTAAAATTTTGTAATGTCATTATAATGTGATATGTTTATAATTAAACTAATTATATTGACACATTTACATTAAAAAAAGTTCATTGTCAATGGTTTTTAAAAAGTGTTTCATTAATTCGTACGTACATGTTCTACCAATATATCAAATTTGAAAGAAATCCAAAGACCCGAGTGTACGCCGTTGGCGAAATATAGTGACTTGGTGTTTGTTTATTTCTTCAATATCTGAATGGTTTTGTCACTAAAATATTTACCTTAGAACGATTTATGTTACTTGGCAATTTTATAAATACATTTTTTTAAAAAAGAGGCATTAATCAATGTCTGGGGATTTAAGTTTAGAATCCGTGTGTTCTATTGTAGAGTCTAATATGGCAATTTTTTCTATTCTCTGTTGTATGCATTCGAGGTTTTCTGGTTCCATTTTCTCTTCCACGTAAGTACATTCACAATCGTCAGCTTCTATTACAAATTCAAAATCATCCTTTTCTGGAATTTGTCCTAAATTCTTTAAACTTTCTGACGTAATATTGGCATAATGTGGGAAGTGTCTAACAAAATCTTCGTTTCCTCTGTTGGTGATGAAGGATCTTATTGCGAGTTTTTTGACTATTTCTACTGGCTGACGCATTGTATAATTAAAAATATCACCTTGATCATCAAGCATATAACTTAGTATAGAGATCAATAAGGAAGATACGCTCCATGATGGAACCCACGTTTCTGGATGAAAATCGCTATTGGTGAGACAGATCCTCCCAGGGGATCGAAAACGTCCGTTAGGTGTAAACATGTAGATTGAAGGAGGCTCGTAAGGGTATGTTCTAGGAAATATTAACATTCCGTGATATATCCCTCCTAAAAAAATTATAATTATAATTGTATAATAATTTTACTTAAATTTACCATAATATGGGGTATCTGGTGGTCCAATAAAAACATACTGCCAGCGTAAAATATTGCATTCTTCTGGTTTGGCTTCAATGTACTTAATTGGACATTTCAGCAGATTTTCATAATCTTTTTGCAATACTAAATTGGATACGTTGGCCATTTTAAAATATAAAATTTAAAATTTAAAACTTAAAATTTAAAAGTAAAATCTGCAATGCAGACATTACTAGTCTAGAGCCATTGATAAGAGCAATATATTATAATATAGTATAATTATACTAGCATTTTATATATTAGATATACACTTTGGATGAAAGTAGCTAAACAAAAGTCTTCCCAATATAAATCAAGAATATTGAGATAGCTTATGTAATAATGGGATAGCATTTTTAATAAGTTATTAGTAATAACTTATTACTAATAACGATATTGCTTAGTAATTGCAGTTGTCTACACATCAAAAAAATTGAGATTTTAAATTGAAATTTGCACGATTTTACTAAATTTTGATTAAAATTAAAAAATATTCATGAACATTTGCATGCAGATTGTAAATTGTTTTATGATTTTGATTTTTTAACTTTTTGCATATTATAATATTTATTAGTTTGAAATGGACATAAACATTAAGGTTTCTTAAGATTGGGAAGAAGGGGAAGGCCCCGGTCATTGACGCCATGATTTTGTATCTATCTTGGGCAGAACATGGTGCCAATTTTTAACGTTATCGGAAAAGTAGTAAAATTTTACAACAAAATTAATAATGATTATTTGTTTCGATTGAGGAAAAGTGACTGTTTGGTAAATCGAGAATGTTAAATTGAAAAGAGTTCAGTCACTGGAAAAGCTGAACTTTACTCTACAATGTAGAGTCTACATCACGCTAACATTTTACTATGAGACACTTTTCCAATACGAAGAAAAAATATAGTTTCTATAAATTTTTATATTTATTTGATGCTAGGGTTGGTAATAGATAACACGTTGTTGCAAGTCTACAGGCCTCATGGTATTGAGGCTATTGCCAAAAAAATGTTTGACGTGAAAAATAAAATAAACGCCACAAAAAAAGGGGGTGGGAGTAATGGCGGCAAAACCTCAATATTCAGCCTTTTTAATAGGACACATAATTATAATTTTATTTTTTAATAAAATTTAATTTATATTTGATGCTGTGATGACTTATCTTAAAACAAATATCATTGCAATATGACTAAGAAAATGAGTTTAGCTATTGTAATATTGCAATAAATTTCAATAACTGCAATTACTAAGCAATACCGTTATCACACATGCTATCCCATTATTTAATAATGATTATTACATGAGCTATCCCAATATTGTAAATTTATATTGGGAAGACTTTTGTTTAGCTACTTTCATCCATAGTACAGTTATTAAAAACAGCATTATTAAAAGTTTATTGGTAATCTCGAATTGTTAAATTTTACGCGTTTACTCGCAACTCGTTTCAATTTAACATTCTCGATTTACCAAACAGTCACTTTTCCTCAATCGAAACAAATAATCATTCCTTACAATTTTAATTATAATTAAGAATTTGACTAATTAAATTTGATTTTTTACAAATTATTTCATTTTTATAAACCTAAAAACGAATTTTTCGACAATTTTAATTATAATTAAGAATTTGAGTAATTAAATTTGATTTTTTTGATAAAAAACCTTACCTCCATAAAATTCAAAGCCTCTTGAGACGTATAACTAAATCTATCTTCCAATGAACAAATTATATCTGGCTCTGGTATAGTCATGCCCTTGAAAAATGAATTGTGAGAAAATATTTCCAAATGTCGCGGCAACAAGTCACCTTATAAGTGTAAAATTTATGATAAGTTACATAATTTATATAATAATTATTTATAGTTATTTTTTAATAGTAAAAAATAAAACCTAATGTTTTTCTAATAAGATATAGTTGATCAACGTCAGAACGGCCTGGCCATAAAGCCTGTCCTGTTATAAGTTCACAGAAAACGCAGCCTATTGCCCAAATATCTACCGGAGGCCCATATTGTGTATCTCCCACCAATAATTCAGGAGCTCTATACCATCTAGTGGCTACATAATCTGTATATTCGTCATTGGGACCGGCTAAAAAATCATAAAAAAATAAAATTATACTGAAATTTTAAAAATATTATTAAATTATTATTTTTTCTTTATAAAAAAATTACTCATAAGACGCGCAAATCCAAAATCACACAGCTTGATTATGCCGCTTTTGGTTATTAATATGTTTTCTGGCTTTACATCACGATGTATGCACTAAAAATTATAATAATTAAAAATTAATCAAGTTTAATTTATTTTTTACATTATGTTGATGACAAAAGTTTATCGCATGTATAGTCTGGAAGATTATTCTTTTGATCAATGGTTCAGGAACTCTAAAAATTAATTTAAAAAATTTAAAAAATTTAAAAAAGTAATTTTCTTTTCTTTTTTACCCCTTTGGATACTTATCGAGTTCGTGTAATATAGTATGATCTACAAACTCAAAAACTAAATGTAACCTCTTTTTCCTCTTAAAAACCTCCAACAAGTTTACCAAATTTGGATGTTTTAGCTGCTTCAACATTCTAATTTCTCGCATGGCAATTTTTTTAATGAGAGGATCCTCTTCTGATTCGACGAATTTTTTAATTGCTACTAAAGCTCCCGTTTCTTTAACTCGGCATTTGAAAACGACTCCATATGACCCTTCTCCAATTTTACCCAATTTTTCGTACTTGTCGATTCTTTGTTCTACCCTAGAGATGTTTCTAAATGTAAATTAATAATTAATAAATGATAATTTTATAATTACAATTTTTTAATCAAATTATTTACAATGTCCATTTTTTTATATTTTTAAAAACAATTTTTAATCAAAAGTATAAATTTTACATGTATATTGTTGTAGTACATGTATGTTTAAAATTGAGTGTACTATAAAAAAAATGCGTGGTCTAATTCATTTGTTAAAAATCATGTTAAGCATTTATATTAATTAGAGACGTTTTCAAACTACATGATAGTGTACTGACCCATTTGAATGTATCTAATGAGATGAAAATTACCTATGATTGTAGTTTGACATTTTATGACCAGTATCAGATTTAATTTACAGTTTTATTGATATTTTTTCATAGATATTATATTAAATTTTGATATGTGTTGGTTACAATTTCAAAGTAACAATAGAAAATCTCGGCAACCCACATAGACTACATTACAAAACATTAGAATAAAAATAAATATTAAAATAAAAATAAAAAATTGATTATTTAATTATATAATTATAGATACTACTAGAGTTTTAGAGTGGGTGATATTTTTGCAAAGAAATAAATTTATTCCAACACAATCTTTCAATGTCGTATAACATGTATTAATTTAATTATTAATTATATAATTATAATGATTTTGTAGCTAAATGTATATTGTACTATTGTATTACTGTTAGTTTGGATTGCGAAAATTTTCTGCTTTATAATTATTCGTTTAATTGTTAATGTTTTTGTAATTTTGGTAGTTTAGTCTTTTATTTTTATATAAAATATTTTAAATGAAATTATAATGTTATTTTTTTGAACATTTTTCAAAACTTTTTAATTTTAAAAGTAGTATTTTTTTTACAAGTTTCTCATTCTGTTAAATATTTATAGATCATTTTGATTTTAATAACAATTGTTGCCTTTGTAAAATAAATTGTTCGTTTTTTAATGAAAATTTTGTTTCTTTTATAATTTTTCAAAACTTTTTCATTTTAAAAGTTGCTTTTTTATAGACTTTTCTTATAAAATCTGATCTTGTTGAATAATTATAGATTATTTTTCAAAACGTTTTCATTTTAAAGACAATTTTTTGATTTTAAAATAATTTTTTAGTTTTTTTAAAAACTAACTTACTTTTTGTAGTAATTCTGATTAAGATATTTTCTTTTTGCATTATAATTCTTGTGACTAAAATCCATCGGCTTTGGTTTATTTGGAATAGTAGTAAGTACAGCCGCTGCAACAGAAATTGAATCTGTAAAATTGTTTCCTTTTGCACAATTATTCGGTTGTTTTTGGTCGTTATATTTTTCAAAGTTTTTGTACATGTTTATCATCCAATGATTTGGCAAATAACCATAATTGTGTCCTTTTTTTTGGTTGTTATTAGTATACTAAAAAATATATAATAAAAAAATAAAATAAAATAAAAAAAGTTCATAATAAATATAAAATTAAATAAAACGATTAACCCCATCTGAAATCAAATTCCTTTAAATAATAAAATATTTTATCGAGTGACTAGTTATTATAATTCTTTTTAAAGAATTTTTCAATTTAATATAAATTTATTTATCAATATTAATTAAATTTTACTGTAAATGTAAAATGTAATAACACGAATAAATTGCCAAGAAAAAATTACAATAGTTGTTATTATATCAAGTTGTATATATTTCATGTAATGACCAATAACCAAATTAGCTCTAAACAATACAACGATAGAGTTGTTGAAATTTTCGTTGACTTTACATTGTAATTGCTATTATATTTTATACAAAGTCGTATTTTACAATGTAAAACATTGTATAACCTGTAAAATTTCAACAGAAAACAAACGTCCATGTTGAAGACTTGTATAACTTTTAAAAATTGGCGTTTGTGCCATTTATTTATTAGTATCATTAATAAATTATTATTAATAATTTATTGTTTTAAATTAAAATTTAATAATTGCATACCTTTTCGTAATGAATTTTATTTCACACAAGTTTTAATAATATTAACACTTTTGATCAAATTATTTTATATCATATGTAGAAATTTTCAATTGTTTTTGAAAAACTAATTTTACCTGTGCAATAAAGCTTGTAATTCACACTAATTACATACAATTTGGTTACTTTTAAGCGACACAAGTATTGCACCAAGTTGCAAATAATTAATTTATTTTATTTTATTTTTATTACCTCTTTTTTCATCCCGATTTTAATATTTTCTTGAATATATTTAATAAATATTATATATTATTATAAATTGTAATCTATCAAATTATAATTTACTAAAAGTCGACAAAAATACTCAAATTCTGAGCTCGTAGAGTTATTTTTAAAAACATGCATTTATTTTTTATTGATTTTTTAAAAGTAAAACATGCATGTTGTAATATAATTAAAATTATCTAGGTTTTATACACGTGTACACTTACAACTAAGTAGTCTGTAAATTTTTAAAAGTCTGTATTATTGGACAGATTTGAGAGTTTATTTATGCAGCGGATTGTGAGTCCAATTGACTGCGATTTTTGAGTAGTTTGAGTGGTTTTACGTTATTACAGGTACTTTTAGGTAGGTGTCCGGTACCTTGTAAAAATTCTCATTATTTTATTCGATTTTAAATCATGAATAAGTATGATAAATAATAATTGTAACTATTATTATAACTATTATATATAATAAATCAATAATATTTAAGATAAAATTATTTTCATTTACTTTTTGTAATCAAATTGTGATACCTAATAATCAGATTTCAATTTCTATAATTAAATTCAATCTTATTGTATAGTAGGGCGGGCCGAAAAAAACGAAGTAATGAGCCATGGTGAAGTTTACTGTGTATATATCCAAGAATCAATTATATTTTTAAAAATTTCAATTTTGACCAGTGGAAAAACCCCATTTTTGACCATACTATAATAAATCGTTAATTCTTTTATTTTTGTAAAAAAATAAATTTATAAATGTTTGTACAAATTTAAGTACACATTTAAATAATAAAATTCTACTTCATATAATTTGTGTACATTTCACATTTTTCGTTACTTTATTATTCATGGATATATTGCTATTTTTTATTTTAATTGTTAAAGTACGCAATTTGATAGGACAGTATAATTGTATGATTCATTAAAGAAAATTTTATTTTAAATAATTATTCATTTATATTTGGAATAACATTTAAATTTAGACAATTGGTCTGTAGACGAATGGCCGAGTGGGAAATATAGTCTTTTATCAACTGCAGTAGGGTGTCCAGAAGATAATCTGTCTTGGTTGAAAGGTGTTTTAATGTTTTAATTAATTTATTTTGTTAACTAATATTTAACTAAATTATTAATTATTAATTATAAATATATTTTTAAAATAGGTGAGAGGAAACATGTGGTTTACGAATCATCACATTCACATTATCCTGGATTTAATATTGATTGGGGTAAAAATACCATGACTCTTAATTTTTGTACGAAATTTAAAGAGACGAAAAACAGTACTAGGCAAGATCCGATTGATTGGCCTCCAGGTATATTAACTCTAATAAATTTGATACAAATATCTAATATTTTTCTATAAAATTTCTTTTTTTATATTTGATTATAATAGATATTTTTTCATTTTAAAGGTAACTTTTTTCCACGAGTTTCTTATAATATATGATTCTGTTGAATATTTATGGATCCTTTTGATTTTAAGGACGATTTTTGAGTTTTTAAAATAAATTTGTCTGTTTTTAAAATGAAATGTTGTATTTTTGAACATTTTTCAAAACTTTTTCATTTTAAAATCATTTAAGATATTTTATAGGTTCTTATTGTATTTTCAAGTACAGAAAATGCCCTCTCGGATTCCAATCTTCTGAAATATACATTGATGACCCCTTTGTATTTGGAAAAAGTAACAAAAGAAAAGGTAAAGATTTTAATTTAATTTAAATCAAACTCAAAGATCAACACCAACATATTAAATATATCATACAAATAGGCGTATTACCCAGTGGAATGTACACAGGAAGCACAATATATCGTTTTTGCTGTCGAAACGACCAAGAACGAACAAAAGTCGCAAGATTGCCGTTCAAAAAACCATTCTTACTAATTAGAGAGTCCTTTGAATGTCAAGACATTCAAAATATGCGAGCATCACCTCAAAGTATAACATGGCATACCGCAAAATATGTAAACTGGTTTTACTCAACTGGAGACATCCGCCCTTATTATTCCACAAAGAAATCTTTTCTAGGTCCTCTCATTTTCAACTTATTCTTCTGTTATTACACACCTATGATTAACGAAACTTTTATAGATATTGCACAAGTTATCAAACCTTCGAAAACAATCAGTGATGCAATGATGATAATTTACTTTTTTGGTAGTCTGTTGTTTATATCAGTGATAATAATCATTGTAATAATTATTTGTTTGAAATGTCGTAAAAAGAAACGGAGAGCTGGAAAACAAATGAGTACAAAAAGTATACAAAATCACAGAGACAGTCAAATGTATGTATTATCTGGGAGGGATAGAAAAAGGGAACCACAACCAGATTATTGACATAATTATATTTATAAATAAAATTTTAAATATACAAACTTAACCAAAAAACAAAACAAAACAATTGAACTTTATTAGTCCAAAATAATTAGTCATGACAATTTATATAAATTTATAAAATGTCCGTTTTAATTGTGGTTTTGGGAGATGTTGGAAGATCTCCTAGAATGCAATATCATGCCCTGTCATTTTTGAAAATTGGCTATAAAGTGCAGTTTATGGGATACAAAGGTAAATTAATAATTATTATACTTTTAAATTATTTTTTCCGCAAAATGAGTATTATTATTATCATTTTTCATAACTTTTTCATGATGGAAGCGTTATTTATTGTTTGTTTAGAAACGACTCTCTTTGATGGATTGGAGGGTCATGAAAATTTCAACCTAATACCTATAAAACCATGTCCCAAACTAATTGATTGTAATTAAAATTTTTTTAATTAATTTATGGTATAGCTCTACCTTATATACTCCGAGTAATAATTAAACTTTTCTGGCTTTCATTTTTCTTATCACTCGCTCTTATATCTTGTAACAAAGTTGACGTTGTTATTTATCAAAACCCTCCTGCATTTATTACTACCTGCTTTTTGTGGGTATATGGAAAATTCAAAAAATGTGTTATAATTTGCGACTGGCACAATTACACTAGTAGTATATTGGCGTTGAAGCTGTCTAAATTTCTTTGCATATTTTTTGAAAGGTAACATTTTTAAATTTTAAATTTAAAAATTTTGTTGAAAAAAATATATTTTTAGACTCGAATTTGCAGTAGGAAGGCTAATAAAATACAATATATGTGTCAGCAAAGCCATGAAAATTGATTTAGCAAAAAATGGAATAAAGTAACAAAACAGTTCAAACTTGAAATTATATACACCTTTTTATATATTTAGCGCTCATATTCTATACGACAAGCCACATTCAAAATACAAAAGACTGACTCTAGAAGAAATTGACGATTATAGAGCGGATTTTTTTGAAAAGTTGTTGAAATTTTTTTAATTTAATTTACAGTCCCGGACACCATAATCAGGGAAAAGTGCAAAATCGTAAAAATTAATTTATTTGCATTTTAGCTGAGTCGTTCAGTATCCATGTACTGAGTGTATCTGATACACGTTCAAACCCCGTCGGTGGCTTTTTTTAAAATATATTTTAAGAATTATAATGATTATAATTAGTTGATTA